>WBMW01003399.1:842-33512 GCA_013396635.1 Penelope pileata
GGGGCCGGAGCGGAGTGGAGCGCGGCTCCCCGGCCCTGCGGCGCCCGCATTTACCCCTTCGCTCCCTCTCTCTCTGTATGTTTTAACTGCGGTTTAATTTCACCGAATTTAATTCCGCGGACCCTCGGGCACGCGCTGCGCGGCGGGGAAGCGGCATCCCCGCGGCTCTCCCGCAGCCCGGGCACCCTCACCCTCATTTACCCCTTCGCTCCCTCTCTCTCTGTATGTTTTAACTGCGGTTTAATTTCACCGAATTTAATTCCGCGGACCCTCGGGCACGCGCTGCGCGGCGGGGAAGCGGCATCCCCGCGGCTCTCCCGCAGCCCGGGCACCCTCACCCTCCTCCTCCTCCTCCTTCTCCTGCGGGCTCGGCCCGGGCACACGGAGCTCGGGGCGGGCGGGGCCGGGGCTGAGCGGCGGAGGAGCCCCGGGCGCGGTGCGGCGCGGAGGGCAGAAGCCGGGAGCGGTCCTCCTTCCCTCGCAGCCCCATTAAAGCACCATCAGAAGGCTTTTAACAGGGAGGCATTATGACTCCGCAAGCCAAGCGACACCGCCGGGGCTGCCAAGGAAACCCAGGAGGAGGAGGGAAGCATTACAAGATCCGAGCAAAATTTTACCAAGAGCCTATTTAGGACAAAGCTGGAGGCAAAGAATCTTTGAAAAGCGTTTTATTTCGGAAACTTTTTTTTTTTTTTTTGTTACAGGGTTTTGCTGCACCCTTCTTCCCCCCTCCCCTTGCCTGGCTTCCCTCACCTTCACATCTCCGCTCCCCGGCAGCGATCACAGCTTTTGGTCCAGCAGGAGCTGAGCCCCCACGCTGCCCTGAGAGGGGAGAACTGCCCAGGAAGGCCCTCGCCCTGCCACAACCCAGCAGCCGGGGGGGATGAGCATGGGGAAGCCTGGCCTAAAGCAAAACTGCAGCGTAGAGGCAGGGCGGGCATAGCACTGAGGACAGACCTGCCCTTCCCCGCTGGGTTTAGGGCTGTTTCAAGCGGGCTCGCTGCTTTTCAGCCATTCCCTCCATCAGCTGGAATCCCCCTTCCACTCCCAGGCAGCAAACCCGGGACAGAGGAGAGCCTTTGGCCTGCCCGTGCCACTGACATGTGGCACAAGCTGGACTCGAGCTGCTGCGCCTGGATTTGGGCAAGGCTGAACATTGGTTCCTATCGTGCTCGGGAGCTGGGGTTTCTCAGCACTGCAGCCCGTGGGTGCTCATAGCTACGCAGGGTACAGTGGGGTGAACCGTGACAGAGGAGGCACCAGAGAGGTCAGGTGGGGAATCATTTTTTGGCACTCCGTCCCCCCAGACAGAGCAATGGGAAAGGCTCCTCCTCGCTGAGCTCTGCCGGGGTCGGGCTGCCCGAGCAGGGGCTGCAGCCCTGCGGCTCGGGGGGGTGAGCAGCGGTGCAGGTCGGCTCCCAGGAGCGCGGGGAGCAGCACACAGCACCAGCGAGCCCTGAGCCCCGGCACCACGCTGCAGCCAGGAAGCACTGCACGCACGTTCCTGGAGATGGGCAGAAATGTGGGAATGGGGCTGGGAGAACGCAGGAAGGGGTGAGGAGGAAACGCTGCAGCACCATGCAGATCTGTGGGGCCTACGCCATCCTCTCCGATCCCTTCTCTGCACTCTGTGCCCCATGGCAGCCTGGCTGGCACCGTGCTCACAGCACGCCCTTGGCACGCAGCAAGAAGCCTTCCCTCCCACTGATGGAAAGGGTTAAATGCCACCCGCTCTCTTTCCCTGCTCTCAGCACTGTGCTCAAGCCCCTGCCCCCTGCTCTGCCCAGCCTGGCGGCAGGAGTGGTCATGGAGCACGCAGCCCTGTTGTCACCGGTGTCACCGAGCAGCAGCGCTGGCGTGAACCCGCCCAGCTCTCCAGGAGCAGCACAGCTCCCCGCTGCGCCACACCTGCACGGGATGCAAGGAAGGCTGATCAATTCTGTCCGTCACGTTGACAGAAAGATAATTTGCTGCCCTTATCACTCCGTGCTGTCTCAGAGCGGGCATGGGTTTGTTTACCCTCCAACCAAATGGTTGTAAATTGACATTGTTTGTGGACAAGTACTTCACCCTGCCTCAGCTCAGGCATGCAGGAGGCATAAGGTGTCAGACAAACAGAACTAAAAACAGACAGAACTATCTGTCTACTTCCCATAGATAAATAGCAAGACAAGTGGAGAGCGAGCACCGCTCTGGTCTCAGCTCAGAAGCTGTAATCTCTACCACCTCCCAGAAAAGCTAGCAAAGTCACCTTTTGTTCCCTTGCACTTCACATCTCGCCCTTCCTCAGGCATCCCTGTAGCTGGTGCGATAGCATGGACACCACCAAGTATTTGTGGAAGGAATCCCAGCTCCCAGCACTAAAGCAGAGGCACCACGCCTCGCCTCAAGGCACGCAGGACGTCCCACTGCCTACAAAGATGCACGGTCCTACGCAACATCCAGCACCCCTCTTCCTTCTCCAACAGAAAAACACAGTTGCACATGCAGCAGGTGCTCTCTGCTCATTAGGGTACCTGGAAGCGCAGTCAGGAGAGGTGAAATGAGGACCAAAAGATGGATGCTGTCGCGGTACACGGCAGGCTGCACGTTGGCGGGGCTTTATTTGGATGTCTGTTAACAAGTGAACGCGGTGGGAAGATGCAGAGATCGGGCACAGAGAGCTCGAGAGAGGTTTGGGTAGGTTTAGGTGTTTGTTTGTTTGCCCAGGGGTTTGGATTTACGTCCTCTTGTTTTTCCAGGAGTTCACCCGCCATGTAATGTTGAGATGAAAAGCACATTATCCTGGTCCTGGAGTTTATAATCCAGCTCACCCTGCAGGCCAAGAAAAAAAAAAAGAAAAATGCTTTAAATGTCACTTCCAAATACTAGCTGCAAAGAGAAAACAGCTCACAAAAAGATGGTGAGTGCTAGGGAGAGCAGAGAGGGATCGACTGACGTTTCCATCTCAAAGAAAGCAAAGGTGAGAGAGATCAGAGAAGGAGCTGACATTCATTATCCCAGGAACACGCCGCTTTCTGGACCCCAGTTTTGACAGAACAGGTGGTTGCCTCAGGCAGGAAAACAGTTAGGGACTGTTTGTTGTCTGAGCACAAGAGTGGGTGTAACGGCAGGGTGCTGACCCGCTGCCTGTTGGGGTGGGAACCTCCCCAGGGCTGCCCCCACCTGCCAGGAGCCCCTGACTCTGGCACAGGGGTTCCACCAACTGCTGGGGGCTGTGCAGCTGCCCGCTGCCCCCCAGGCTGCTACCCCACGTGTGGGTGAGAGCTGCTAGCAGCCAGGGCAGTGCAGCCCGTCAGCAGAGCCCAGGGAATGCAGGAGACCTCTCCTCAGACACAGGCTGGCTGATGAGACGCAGCGGGTTAGAGCAAGGCTCCAGGCTTCCCAACAGCCACTGTGGCACAAGCCAGAGGAGGGAGATCCCAGTCTGCCCCTTCCCCCTCAAACACGAGATGCTTCGCTTGGGGCAAGAATCAGAAACAGCTTCTCTGAGAGCAACCACAGAACAGACAGAGCAATATTTTCAACAAAGAAAGTCAAACTGAGGGAGTACAGACCATTAGCTCCCAGTCTGCGTCGTTGATGAGCACCAAAATTCCTGGCCTCCTGCAGAACACAGAAATAATTAGGATACAGGGCCGCTAAAAAGCTTCACAAATAGTTAAGACAAGGGATGTCAAAGCACAGATCACAACCCGACTGCCTGTAAAGCCACAGAGAAAAAGGAATCCTAGCACAGAGGTAGAAACAGGTACAGTCTGTGCCTTCTAGATCAAATAAAGGGGAGACAGGAGTAATCCCAGAGCTCATTTGAATCAAAATGCACCATTCCTGAGGACGCTCCAGGATGACTGCATTTCCGTGTGAGGTAGGAAAGCCGGGTAATTAAAGCCCACGCACAACAGTCGGGCTCTGAGCTCCACGGGAAGGCAGGGAAGGCAGTAAACACCCGGGATCCACTCCAAGCCCCTGACTACAGGCAGAGGGATTCCCCCTCTTTGATCTTCAGTGTCCTGCAATTGTCTCTCCTGTTACCAGGGGACCTGGCACACGCTTCAGCTCACAAAGATCCACAGCGCATGTTAAACACCCCCAGTGCCACCGCGCAGCCAGGGACAGCGTGCACAGCTCACTCTGCTCCATTTCTCCTGACTTTTCCTTTTTCCCCTCCACGAGGCTGGCCCCATTTTGACAATAAAAATACATTTCCCAGAAGAAATATTTGTTGGCACTTCTCCGAGCGACTGTTTCAGTCCCCGTGATGTCAGCAGGGAACGGACAGACCTGCTAAAACTCCTGGAATCGAGGATACATGAGCTGTGCTGCTCCAGGTGACAACACACAGAGAAACAATTCGTGCTCCTGCTTCAGATTTAAGGGTGAAGGATTTGGGGTGAGGGCTGCAAACGACACACATGCTCTACGTGGAGCAGTGGGAAGTAGAGTTTGGAGCTGTTTCCGAACCAGTGGGACACCCCCTCATTATCACTTTAGCATAATCCCATGTTTTCATGGACATTAACTTCCTTCCTGAAGCCAACAGGAAGAATGTATCCCAAACCACGGGCATCAACAGAGAGCAACACGAGGAGGAGCCCCAACAGCTGTACTTACACAGATTCCCCTTGCATGAATAATTCCGGGCGCTCTTTCAACAGATTCTGTTTGATCCACTTTAGCAGGTTCCTGATATCCCCTGCAAGGAGAAAGGACAGCAGTTTACAGGCTGGCTGACAGCTCTGGCAATGCCAGAACAAAGTAAACCTTTATCCACCCAAGAGGAGAGGAGGAACATGCAGGACAGAGGGGGACAGCCACACACCTCCACTCACAGCAACGCACAGCAGGGCTGGGCTCACCACCACCACCACTCAGCTAAGCCCTGAGCTCCCCAGCTTGGCAGAAGAGGTTTGCTCCTCCCTGGAGAGAGGGCAGAGCACGGGATGGTGATGCTTTGCCTGAGAGGTACAAGAAGGAAGCCCAAGGGCTCGTGCAGGTCAGCACTCCTCCTGCACAGCTCCCTGCCCTGCACCTGCCCGTGTTAAACGCATCCCACAGGGTTAATGCAGCCAGTGCCAGTCTGGCAGGAGACTGCAGCTGGTTCCTTTAGCGCATCCCACGTCCTGTGTACTCTGCTACCGCCCAACAAATTGATGGTTAACTCTGTGTGGGTTTAATGAGATCTTCAAAGTCCAAACAAATATGCCCAAGCAGCTGGAAGCATGAGACAGGCACTACAGGTATCCAGCCCAGCACCAACGGGAGCCGTGGGGCACAGCCACGCACACAGCCCCGTGTTACAGGGACCATTGGCTGCAACCACTGGGGTTGGGACACTGTAGGGTTCCCCACGCTGCACCTCCTCCCTCCCCACAGCTCCCTCCCTCCATGCTTATAGCTTCTTTATTAAAGCTCAGCCTTTATCTTTCCATTTCAGTAGGTGACAGGAAGGATTTGTCTTCATGTAAAAGGAGGAGGAGACACTGCTGGCGGGTTTTTATAGTATCAATTTTACTTTGTGAGGCAAAAACAATTTCTTTAGTGATAGCATCAGTTAATTTCCTATTGGAGAGGTGAGAAGTGATGGTGAGGGGGGGGGAACAATCCGTTACAGGGTTTAGAGAAGCTGACAAATCACAACGTGGACTTCTCCCGTGTTTGCCTCTGTATTTCACCATTGCACAAAGCACTTCGTCATCGTGAACCCACACTGGGTTATCCTCCTGGGCTCCTTCCAGTGGCTCTCAGGAAGCCCCAGGAGAGCTCTGTTTGCTGGAGAGGCGTGAGGAAGCTTTCTGGAAGCACCAATCTCTGCATCTCCTGAATGTGTCACCAACCACAGCGGTGGGGAACCCCTGTGCATACATCTCAGAGCTAAACCCAGAACCCTGCGTCTGCTGTGTGAGCAGCACTTGTAGCACTTGCCTCAAGCCGATCTACCACAGGGTGTTAGGGGACTGTGGGCCCTCTGCAGAGCTAGGCTTCGTCCCCACAGCGTCACCCCAGCGTTTCTGTCGCAGCGAGGATGCCCAGCCCTGGTGCACACCAACGGGGCGATGAGACGTGTCCTCCTGCAGCGGATGGGGACCTTTCTTCCTGGGGAAAAGGGGAGAGGGAGCTCCTGAGATCCCCTCTGTTTCCCCATTCTGTGTCTCTGGTCCCTGTGTGGGGCTGTGGGGAGCAGCAGTGTCACTGCTCTGAGCCGGACTGCTCCGACTGCAGCAGGAAGAGCTGTGTGGGATGGGATTGCCCCATAGCGAGATGTTGTTAGGAGCACAAAATAGACCATTATCTGCTGCTTTGATATCTCCAGACAGCAGAGACAGGAGCACACTCAGAGATACACCAGGCTGGCCAGGCAGCCGCGTCTGCCTTCCCCTAAAAAATGCTGCTGCAACGCCAAGCCCCCAGGATCCTGCTCTCCATCACCAAGAAATGAAGGCTGGAGCGGAAGGAAGATGGAGAGGAGCCCTGAGGAGGAGGAAGGGGCACAAAGGGGACACTGGCCCCAGCAGCACCCGCGAGCTGTTTCATATT
This sequence comes from Penelope pileata, assembly GCA_013396635.1. Lineage (NCBI taxonomy): Eukaryota > Metazoa > Chordata > Aves > Galliformes > Cracidae > Penelope > Penelope pileata. The sequence goes on from WBMW01003399.1 coordinate 7,380, forward strand.
TATGCACTTGCAGCAGGGCACACAACAATGAGCTGTGCCATACCCCATTCTCCCTGCACGGAATAAGCAGCCCTTTCCTCTGGGACCTTTCGGGAGAGATCATTGAAACAGCAACACGCTGCACCAGCTGGATAAAAGGCAGCCACCTAGGAGCAGCCTGGACGAAGGGCTGAGGACTGATTTATTTGAGGCTGTGCTGGAAGACACCCTCACCCCTACTCCTTCCGCAATAAACGTTATTTTGAGCCCCACCTGAGCCTACGTTCATTTACTCCTCCCCAGACATCACGTACACACATACTGGGGAATTGAGACAGCAGGAAAAGCTGATATCCTGGGCATGCCTGCAGCCTCCCTGCTCCAGACTGCAGTGGAAATTAAGGGCCCTTCTCTGTGGCCAACCTTAAGACATAATACTTTCAGCTGCTTTCTCAGCATTGAATTTTTCCCCCCCCCCACCTTCATGTCTTTATATTCTGTGCACCAATATTACTTGAACAAATCAATTATGAAGGATGAAAAATGACCAGAGCCACACCAAAACCATCTCCCACAAGTAAGATATTGAAAAGGAACAAAATTGCTTCCACTGCAAGTGGGCCGGGGAGGAGCCATCTTGCAGCTCAGAGCTTGAATAGAGCTCTTGATCAGCAGCCCAGGATCCTATATGGTATCAGGATGGAAATAATAAGAGGTAAATTACAGCACAACTGCTTCTCCCTTTCATGTGATGTACGTAGCATCGCTCAGACGTTTTCTTTCTGATGTGGGTCTGGCCCCGGTGTGCAGCTCCTTGGGCTGTGCAAGCAGCAGGTCCTCCACTAAGGACACAGAAGGAGTTAAAAATAATCTCGACCTGGTCAGGCACCACAGCAGTTGACAAATTAAATTGTCGCTACCGGCGCAGCAATTGTGTGCTGCTCCTGCTGGTGCTCGGACTGCCCCCCCCCAGGACACAGGCATTTGCTATTTGCAGAAGAGCAGCTGCACTGTGCGGGCTGCCACGTGGCTGCAAAAGTAACCATGAATTTTGGGCCAAGAGCAAGGCTCAGGTGAGAGCTGAGATGCACAGCACTTTGCTCCGACCTCGGCAGCTCAAGCCCAGCTCATCGCAGCGATGACTGATCCATTTTCATTATTGCTGCACGGCCTCAGTGAAATCTTGGTAGCCCACTCCATTTCATTCACAGCAAACAATACCCACCCCAAAAACCCACTTGAGTTATCACAAACTGCCTTGACAGCAGCAGCAGAGAAGGCACAGCAAAGGGAGCGAGGAAGCTGGAATCTTCTCCAACTGCAGAGGAGGGACTGGAACACATGGGAGGAAATCCCTGCCTCATTTGTACACAGAGACAGCTTCTGTCCCTGTGCTAACAGTACATCAAACCTCTCCAAATTCTCAGGAAAAATAATCTAAAGTTAATTAAAAAAAAAAAAGAAAAACTGACAAACGTTTGAGAAAACTGCTTAGCTCAAGTGCACAGATGGGAGCTCAAATCCACAAGCCATGCATAAAACAAATCACCCAGCGAAACACACAGCTCAGGAAAACGAAGTGTGTGCTCGCAGTGACACCAAGTCATTGCCTTGTCACGCAGGAGGACGGGGCGCAGGAGCTGCAGTGCCTGCAGACAGAAAGCCACTGGCAGAGGCTCGTTTTCAGCCCAGCTGCACCATACACACTCCGGGCAGTGTGGGGAGAGCTGCACAGCCTGCTCGCTCCTCCGAGGGCTGATCTCCTGCCTTACCCCAACTGCTCATCGAGGAGGAATCTGCCGAGCTTCCCCTGCAAGAGAAATGTGCCTGGGGCTCCATTTTAGTGTTCTCTGGAACGACAGCCTGGGTTCATTTGCACCCTCAGAACCTGAGCTGAAATGCATGGATCTTCCCCAGCTCAGCAGAACCTCCTTGGCCTGGCAGATCCGTCCGTGACAGCTGAGCCGCGAGGCGCTCCCGGTGCACACGGAAGGCAGGAGCCCAGGTACAGAGCAGCCAGCTGGATGCCACGCTGCAGGGACCTCACACCAATCCCATACATGTGCAGAAGCACAGAAGGGTTTTGCACTCCCGTGGTATCAGCTGACACAACACACAGGGAGCTGCTCAGGGTCCTGGCAGATTCACACACACAGCGCCCAGACACCTCCACGTCCCCTGCTTTAAAATACACACACAACCAGGCATGGAGCACCCAAGGGGCACCCAGGGGGTGTGATTGCCCCTGTATCCAGCCCTGCTGCAGAGCTGGGAGCTTATTTCAGGGAGACAGGGCAACCCTCTGAAGGACAAGCCATGGAAAATTCCCCTCTGGCCTGTAATAAATAAGATATATGCAGCGCTGGTCACTAAGGGGTCAGTGCTGCAGGAGCACGGCGCTTTCCCGGGCCGCCTCGCAGCCACCTCCCCGTGGGGTACCATTTCTTTGACCCAGAATAAGATCATTTATCATACTGACCATGGCTGAGCTCCAATTTGCTGAGGTCACTAACTCGGGACGAGCACCGCTCCACCCACATTCTCCGCCACTGGCCTGTAACCATGACAAAGCCCCTTCCTTCCATTATCCCCCGCCTGCATGGAAACGCAGGGGAAGACAAGCTGCAGCCCCTCTCCCTGCCCAAGCAGCTGGGCTCTCCAGCAGCCATCCAGCTCCTCCAGGTGAATGCCCTTGGGTCTCACAGCACGCTGGGAGCCTGCTCTGTTAGAGCAGCGAGCTGGGGCATCCCCCAGCCTCCCATCCGACGTGCAGATCGCCCGCTGAAGCAGAGGATGGTGTGCCATAAACCACAGAGGAAGACCTGGAACAGCTTAAAGAAATGGAGTCACAGCAAATGGGCTCCGAACTCCACAGAGCAAGCAGAGAGGCTGAGGAGAGCACAATCCATTTTTTTCTGACACAAGCCAACCCTGCTACGTACAGGAGTGAGCAGTGATCTACGCACTATGGAAAAAATTAGGGGGTAACTACAGCCAGACACAAGAGAGTTCCTCTCATCTGTTCTTGTCTGCTACAAAAAACGTCAAGGTCTTGGCTTCTGTAATTTTTAATTGTGCTGCAATGTCCTTTTCTGACTTCTCAGCTAGGAGAGAACCCGTAACGGTGCTCTTCTCCACCTCTGTGCATCCACACAACAGGAAGGGACCGCAGGGTTCCATCACTGCCCTTCTGCTGGCAGCAGCAGCTCAGACCTCAGCATCCCAGCTGTCCCCGAGCAGTTCTCAGCCCTGAGAGTTTATCACAACTCCCATGAGCTGCTGAGGAGCTGCTTGGGATCTTCTGTTCCTCCCAGCCCGTAGGCTGCTGGGAGGAGAACACAAGTTCAGGGGACCCCAGCCCAGCAGCCTCCCCATCCATCAGCTCCCATCGCCAGAAAGCAGCTCCAAGCTGATCCTTGGGGTAAACCTAATCCCTCCACATTTCCAAAGTCAGAGCATCTAATCCCGTACACCCAATGCTATTGTCATTTCAGACTCCCAAATACATGCCAGCACACCAAACTGTCTCTTTTCATTAGGATCACAGATCACCAGTGCTGGTCCACAGCCTTGCCTCTTGTTCTAAATTCTCAAAGGAAGGAACTGGGAAAGCCTTAGAGCCTGCTGCACAGGCAGCAAAGAGCCCGACAAGGAATCGCAGGCATTAACAGCAGGTTAACAGCTCCTGCGATTTTACCCCTCTGGCAGTGCACAATTATTTGTAACAAAGGACCACCTCGAGCCTTACCCATTCTGACTTTAGGATGCTTGAGTGTTGCAGGCTTCCTCCCAAACCCCAAGGAGATCGTGCCATGGTCTAACAGTTTTTGCAGCCAGGAATCTTCCTGCTACGCATCAAACTCCCGTTTCTTCATCCCTATCAATCTGTGCTGGCTGATACTGCATCACCCTGGCTACAATCTGTCCTTCCCTGTGATAAAGGAGATATCCCACCTCATCACTTTTCTATTCATTTATCCTGCTTAACCTTCAATGTTGCTGGTTAATTTTTTTTTAAGCTGCTCAGGAAGACAATTCAGAGGACTCATTACTAACTGCAGGCACAAAGCTGAGCTGGAACCCACCCAACAGAAATGTCTCCTCTCGGATTTTCCCAACCTGGGGGTTTTGTGTGCGTGCAGAGGGTTAAGAAGGAAAATCCCATCAGCATCACAGGAGGCTACAGGAGCTGATGGGATACCCCACAGAGGAAGGTCCTGCAGGAGCTACAGAGGGATTCCCTGGCAGCATGGGCTGCCCTGCAGGCAGCCAGCCTGGCACAGGGAATCCCCTGGGCTGGGCTCTGCTGGCACTGCCAGCTGGAGAGGAAAGCTCCTCGGAGCAGCCTCCTCACCCCCTCCTTACACCAGCCTCGCGGGTGGCTCGTGTCCCCCTGGCTGCTGGATGAGTCAGTGTCACAGCTCACTAGCAGTCGTGATTTTATTCCTCTAAATACAGAAATCACGCAGAGTCCAGCCCTTGCCTCTCCATTCGGGCTCAGAACTGCTCGGCTATTATCACTTTCATATACAGCAAGCACCATTAAACCGATTCCTGCCCACCCAACCCAGCCACCCCCACAGATACTCCAAACCCCTCAGTCTTACTTGAAAGGGGAAAAGAAAGAGCCAGTGAGATGATCAGGGTGGAGGAGAGGGGGGGTAAGATTTACAAGTGAATGGAGGTAAGAATGGAGCAGTTTGTGGGATAAAGGGGCTGCAGAGGGAGCTTTACAGATGTGCAGAGGGACGGCGGCTCATTGTTTAATTAAGCAGAAAGTGGCTCTTTTGAAAAGCAATTTTGCACAGGAGCTCTGAGCTCAGCAAACAACTCCTGCGAGTGAGGGCAGGAGGAGAAAGGAACAGCTGGCCCAGAGCCGTGTGAACCGCATGCTAAGCGGTTTAAAGGGCCCGGATCCTCCTCCCAGCCCTGCTCCTCTGCCACCCTCTGAACAGTGCTGTCAGCACAGCAAATCCCACCAAGAGAAAAGAGAGAGCGGAGGGGGGGGCCCTGGCACAGAAAGGTTATCCTACTAGGTGTCTGCACTGCAATACAGCGGCTGGGAAGGAGGGTGGAAAAGCCAGGCTTTGTTATCCCAGGGATTTGGTCACACACAAGAGCTGGTTTCTTGGTGCCTGGGAAGCTCCTTCCACAATGAGCCGGGATGAGCTGAGCCGGCAGCGCGGCTCCGCGGCCTCCGGGGAGAGCACTGGGATGCTCCTGAGAGGCTGCAAGCATGCTCCCCTGCCCTGCCCGAGCACCTGCAGGGACTGTCACCTGAAGCCACCTCGAGGAGCGGAGAGCTGGAGCTGCTGCAGGGATGCTTCATGTCACCGGGCTCCTGGCACTGTGGCTGCTGGAAAGAGCTTCTAGGCTGAGATCCCACCCAGGGAGCTCATGGAGCCCCTTCTCCTCACCCCAATGCACATTACCTGCCTAGGAGAGGTGTGCAAGGAGGGGACCAGCCCCAGGGTCCTCTGAGACCTGCAAGTAGCACAGCGTGGTTAGAAAGGATCCAGCTGCGGGAGGTTCTGCAGAGCGATGGATTTTCATCACTCTGCATTACCAAAACCACTTTTATAGCTTTTTTGGAACAAGTCTTAAAACATCAGGAATAAAAACCAGAGTAATAAAAGCATCCCAGAGTATTAGCAACTTACTAACTCTATCTGCTATCTAGCAGTAGTGCTGGGCATTTACAGCCAAGCGATGCCAACTTTCCCAAGGTGATTTCACACACAGTTTTGGCACAGCACCCCCACCAACTCCAAGCACATGCCACACCGGATGCTTAAGCCACTCTGCCTGCAGCACCGGTCTGATCCTCAGGATCCCCAGGCTCTTTTCTGAGATGATGAATGCTCCCAGCTCCCCAGCAGCCCTCCATGCTGTGCAGAACAAGGCCCCTGGAAAGCAAAGCTCTTGAGGAGCAAATCACGCTCTTCTCTACAGGGATTTTAAACATAAGCAGCACTTGGCAGATTATTTTAATTTTCCCTCTAAAAAAAAATCTGATTAGCAACAAGCTTTTTGTCCCCGAGGTTTTGGTAAAGGGAAACCACAAACAATTACCAAAACACGCTGATTAAAAATTTATCCTTTCAGACTTGTAAGTGCCAAAACACACAGTGAGTTCTGGATTACCCCAGAAGATCCAAGCAATCACCACTGAAACTGGGTACTACTGCTCCAAAAACACAACTCCTGGCACTGCAGCCATGGGAGAAGTCGGAACAGGGAGGCCTGGGACCCGCAGCACGACAGAGACCCTACAAACAGCCCCAAGCCCCATACACAGCGCCCAGTACAGAGCACAGCATAAAGCTTTTGTAAGCACTCTCCACCAGCGTGATGCTGCTGCTCTGAACCTGGAATCATCACAAGGGTTAAGTGACAGCAGCTACTTCCTACCCTTCCAACAGCCTCCATGCAATTCGCATGGCCGGAGACAAACCCAGCACTGTGAGGCCCAGCGAGATGGAGGAAGGAGCTCCGACATCGCTCGCGGAGCAGTCACACAATGATCTATTTGATTACTGAAGCACTTGGTTAAATTACTGAGGCTTGTTTCAGGAGGAAGCTGCCAAATACATTTTCAGTTTTTAATTTAGGGTTTCTCTCTTTTATGCTCCATTGTCTCTAATAGCCTCTTAGATGCTTGAAAATAAAGTTTATTTCCCTGCCAATTTAATCCTCTCTCCATGTGACAAATATCCTTATTCCCCCAGCTGCTTTCTCCCCCACACACTGTTTTTACACAGAATAAGCCAACAGGGCATTAGTGCCTTTAGATCCTCTAGCAGCATTATCAATGAGATCACCAAAATAGCCAGAAACCTGGGACAAGATTCGTGTTTAACTTGAGGCCTTCTTTCTGCAGCAGCTCTGAAAGATTACACAGCCCTGCACTAAGTGTGGCTCATGTAAATCTGCCTTCCCATACAGATAAAACACACCTTCCTAAATTCCTGCTTGGCAGCAACTTCAACGTGCAAGCTAAGACAGCTCTGCTTTGGAAATAAAGAACTGCTGTCTTACCAACGTTGTAAGGATACAAAAAGCCCCTTGGAGAACAAAAATAGGTCCTGCCACACGGCGCTACCCCTCGTGGCTTGCTCTGGTCCCATTTGCTGCTTTCTTCCTCCAGGAGCCCATCTCCAGGCATCAGAAAGGTCAGAGAAACAAATCTGGATCTGAAACGCACCTACTTTCCACTTAGTGCCTGTCACCAGGAAAAGGGAAAGGATCACATAATGATTTGTTAAAGCAATTGTTATTATCACTCACAGAACACTGCTCATGTCAACTGTGGGGCATAATTTCTATTTTTTTTACATAAACATTCATAGAAATTTCTTCATACAATTTTCCACCTCCCCTCACCTCTGGGATATATATAAAAATGCCTAAACAAATTAAAATATAGCAGTGCCCGATGTCCCAGAGAGAAGGAGCTGCTCTGCAAAAAGGAGGACAAAGACAAAAATAACTCAAAAAGAAAGAAAGAGTGGGATAGAAAGGGCAAAATGGCCAAAAATAAGCCTGACAGCTAATGAAATCAGTTAAAATGGGGTTAGAAGTGCAGGTCTTCAAGCAGTACTCATACTACAAATCTTTCCCCAGAGTATTGAGTGATGAACATACAAGGAAAGGTAAGCAACAGGACACGGCGCAGTGCTGAGCTGTTTCTCTGATCATTGTAATTGTGGCTACAGAAGGGCAGTGGGGAACATACTACATGTATCTTTATTTACCCAGAGACAGCTGAATTAAACTTCCTTTCTGTGAATGAGGAAAAGAAATGGCGTTAGGAGCAGTATACAACTGCAAGAATTTACCACATTTGTTATTTACACAGCTCTGATTCAATTCTGATGCTGTCTCACTTCCACAGCCCAATTCTCACCTGGGGCACTATGACAGTGTCTCCAGTGATCCCTCACTGTCAGGCGTTAACCCCACGGCTGCGTACCCCATCCTTGTGCTGGGTGTAGGTATCACTGCAGCACAAGCCTCACAGTCTGCTCCTGAGCCACTGCAACCCACAACCTGCCTCAAAACTGAAACCACCTTGTCATTTAATGCACGTGAAAACAGCAGGCTGCAAGCCATGGGAGCTCCCAGATGAGCCCACAGCCCACTCTGCCTCTCTTGTTACAGGGATAGCAGCATCTGAAAAACAAGGCAGCATGAAAAGCCAGAAGTGATAGTCGCTTGGATTAACCCGGAGTGAAATGATCATGAGTTTGAACCATGAGACTGAGCCAAACCTTCAGGGAAAGATTTATCCTGAAAGATAAATCCAGGTCTAAGTGAAGTCTGCAGAAGTCTTCCCAGCGACTTCAAGAGGGAATGGATTAAGCCACATGCAGCTACACAGCTGACAGCCATCGGGCTACAGGAATCATTCTCTGGTATCAATTCCCCCCTTCCCTTGGCAGAAATAAACACCTCATCTAATAACCTCTTCTTCTTGAGGATCTGACCATGGCTTGAATACCACCGATGCAGCAGATGTCAGTGGGTATCCTAAATTTGCACAATGCTAAAGAAAATGATGCTCCAAGTTTATAAACCAACCAAATGAGCATTTTGGCATTTCTTCACCACCTTCTGTTTAAGGATCTTAAGTGCTTTAACAGTGCTGGAATTTAACGCTGAACTCTCTTGTGATACAAGAAATTATCACTACCACTTCAGTAGCAACAGGGGAAAGTTAAGCAACACGACTGAACACAGAACAAATCAGCATCAGATCATGTTCCTGGATTCAGAGTCCCTGTCATTAACCACAAGACAACACACTGTTTCAGTGTCCCCATTAAATCTGAATTACATATACTTATGTCCAAGTACTTCCACTGTAATTACTTACAGACATAGCAAGAAGATTTCAAGCCTGAATGTTCGCAGCACGTACATTATGGTATTACCCACTTGTGATATATTAATTGTTAACATTCCCTGATGCTTTGTATCCATTCAGATTATAATCCCACCCTCAAATGGCAGAAAGCATTGCCATCTAGCCAGAAAAATTCAAAACATACCCGTGGCAAAATTATGTTGGAACTGAAGTATGCACACATGTAAGGAGAAACAAGAGAGTTAATACAACACTTCTCAGTACTGATACTCCAAATCACAAACCAGAGATTACGACTGTTTATCACTGGGACACTCAGGTCTTCAGCTTAACAGCATCTTATTTTTTATTGCAGGGAAGGCCACATGCAGTATGTCCAGCATCATGTTCAAGCATTAGCTTCGTCATTTTCAACTGCATTGCTAATACAGACTGACTACAGACACTTGAAAGTCAAATGAGTAGGTGAAGCACATCCATGTTACACTGCCATACAAGCACACACGTAGCTATGCACTGCACACACACACATGTCCCTTTGGAACCTCAAAAGCAGCCAGGCAAAATGAGGGAGAACAGGTTACAGGTAGCTTCATGCATCAAGCAAGACAAACGTAGACATGATGGAAAATTCTGAGGCTGGTGTCTGTCCAGGATGATGGAGGCAAAAGGCTTAAGAAAGGATCCATTTCACAACTGCTTAGAGGACACAAAGCATTCAGACTATTTCTGCTTGCTGTTTACTTTGAGGACTAAGCAGCATCTGCCAAGCTATCTGGCCAACAGCACAGCTGAAAGTACTTTCAAAATACACTGATGGTTGTAAGCTAATAAAACTGCTGTATAAACCAGCTTTGTTTTGCACATGAATTTCATTTGTCGTCATTCTTTCAAGTTATCCAGCAGGTTCTGATACTCACAAGGCTCTGGCTGAGAAGGCAAAGTCACCTGATGCTTTTTTACACCATCAAACAGGAGTTCTGCACCACCTCTGAAATAAAAAGAACAAACTGAGTTTCTCCTTTATTGTCAAGAGGAAGACAGTACAAAAGGGGTAATTTACACAAACACAGAAAACAAATGACTCAGACTATATTTAGTATAGGATTCTCTTTGTCTTCTTTCCACTCACAAACTGCAGGTCCCGTGGGGAAGCTGCCATCTCCTCCTGCCATCGCACACAAGAGCCTCAGTCATGGGCCAGAACCCCACGGTGCCGGGCACCAGCCCAACAGGACAGGAAGATGGCTGCATCCCAGAGCTCACCAAGCAGCGCACAGCGTTACGCCTCGCCCTCCCCACCAGCACTGCTTCCATCCAAACAACATTACAGGCACCACGCTACACCCAGCGCTGCCCTTCTCTAACACCTTGCAGCCAGAAGCCTCAAGGCATCCCACAAAATGTGAAAAATCGTAACATCCTCACGGAACAAATATTTCCCCGGTTTCCACTTTTAAGCAGAGAGAGGAAGTGACTCATACAAGGTTACGCAGCAAGTCAGAGGCAGAGCCAGGAACCACCAAGCCCTGGCAGCCCTTTCCCAACCCAGACACCACGGAGCAGTCCCTCTCCCGAGGGTCTGGGCTGGGAGAAGCCAGCTGAGAATGCTTACACGTGAATGTAGAAAATAAAGAAAAGCCTCTTCCACCAAACAACCTCACATCTCTTTTCTGATACTCAGAACGTGCCAGCAGGACTAGCCCTAGGCAACAAAGCAAAGGTCTCTGCAACTATAGCAGCAAGAGATGAAGCGTGAACAAAACACCAAATATACAGACGCTGGCAAGTACAGAACTGCCTTCACACCTGAAAAAACAGGATTTAAATTCAGGGCAGGTACCTATCTCCTTCTACTCCTGGAAAAAAATAATAATTTTGGAACTGCAACTTAATAAGTCTCAGCAGGTTCCTCATCTATATCCATTTCTTGGGGAAAAAAACAGAACTATTCCAAACATCTTGAGCTTTACAAATACAAATCAGCTCTGATGTTGCGAGGCAGCAGGCTCAGGATTATAAGGCACTGTGTGAGCAGAGACACAAAGAAATGTGGGTGCTACTGTACGACACAGGACACAGAGGCTGCCAGTGTCAGCTCTCGATTCCAGAGCATGAACAGGTTGGAAATTCTGATCTCTTGGTGCTCAGCTGAGACAGAGAAACGGCCACCCCGTTCTGAAAGAACGTCACCAAATGCTCAACTCACTTGGACTTTTTTTTTATTGTGAGATTATGTTCTGGAAACCTTTCCCGGTGTCTTGCATCACTTGAAAACTGACTCAGTGCAGAGAAATATTTAGAACAAATAATCCTCACCTAAATACCAACAGAAATGCATCCCCACATTACTGAGCTCCTTTAAATTCAACATCTCCAAACGCCACAGTGGGTTTCCTTGGCTCTGCCATAGGGGAGCACAACAGAACCCTCGTTGTGCCCTCAGCCCCATCCCTTAGAGCAGCAGCTCTCCCAAAGAGCGCTCTGTTGGTGCTCTTCCACCAGCTCACAACAAACAGCTATCTGAAAATTGAAGCAGCAATTATGAACACGAGCTGAGATCCACGCAGGGGAACAAGTCCCAGCGATTATATGAAAAACATTTTTTTTATGCAAGGAAAACAAGGTCACGCTTTGTTACAGCGGGAAATGTAGATTGCAAGATAAGGTCCTTCTGTGATGCGCTCGCTGGGGAGAACTCAGCTGCGATTCGTACATAGAGAGCTCATTTATGCATTTCCAAGGGAAGCAAAAACGCATCTCACTCTTCTGGGAAGATCAGGAGAGTTACTGCAGCTGGAAGCGGGAAGGACTGAGGAAAGGATTCTTCAGGAGAAGGGCATTTAAAGGGTTATGGCATCTCTGTGTTTGTGAGAGGGTGGGAAAAACCACATAAAGAGCGGCCTTTTAGCTGCTGCTAAATGAGGGCTTTAACAGCACAGCCCAGGGCTCAGACAAGTGCTGCCGGGTCCTCACGGCACGCTGCTCCCAGCCCCGAGCTCAGCACAGCCCTGCACGGCCCCGCAGAGCTGAGCCGGGGCACACAGCGCGCACAAACACGTACGCAGAGAGAACAGCTGGAAAGCAAGTGGAAAGTTTTATTAATTATTTTGAGAGTTAAAAAAAAGATTGTTTCTAAGGAGGAAGAGGAGGAAAGCGCCGGTAGGAAACGTGCATTCGCACAGAGCCGGCCCCCCCGGCCCCGGCCGCTGCCCCTCGCCGCCGNCGCGGCCTGCTCCTCGTGGAGGAGCCCGGCCCGGCCCTGCCCTCCGCCCAGCCCTGGCCCCGGGCCCCGCCGCCGCCCGCGCTCACCCGAACTCCACCTGCAGCGACACGGGCGCCGCCATCTTGGCGGCGGCGGGCGGGAAGGGAAGGAGTGCCCGGGCCGCGCCGGAAGTGTCCGGGCGAACTTCCGCCCACGCCGCGTTACCCTGGCAACGGCTGGGTTGAGGCGGCGGCCTGGGCCCATGGGGCTGCCTGAGAGAGCCCGTTCTGCGGGGAGCGCCGGCCTAAATTGCTTTAAAACACCCAAAATTAAACCTGAAACATCCACTCTGCATTAAATTAACGTCTTGCCATTCACAGAGTTGTTCTTTACATGCTGAGAGTGCTCTAGCTACGCAAAGCAAGGAGCAGCATCAGCAGCTGCCTGGTGGCAAAGCCCTCACCCGCTGCCTTGCAGATGATTTATGTTTTTGTGGGGAAGCAGAAGTGGCAGGGCCGGGTCACCATGACACCAGCGTGCAGGACGCTGCTGTTCATCAGCAAGCGTGCAGTGCTCTGCGGTAACAGCACAGCACACATCTGTCGCCCGTTCGTTTCTTCCCCCATCCCCAGAGGGAGAAGCACATGCACAGGCGAACCATGCCGGTGACAGCTGGGCTGTGCCGTGGCGTGGGCTCTTCCCTGCACGCGCTGTGCTGGGTGGAACTGGTGGAAAACTGCAGCCCCTTCACCCTCCCTCCTCCGACCCTTTGCTCAGTGGAGGGTTTGGCTTTAAAATATACACGTGCAAGTGTACGGGCTCAGAAAGAAATGTCATATAGACGCATATACATTATGCATTCTATGTAACGGGCATAAATTTACGCAGACAGATTGCTCTACGTTTATGCTAACGGGGGTCAAGGCACGCCTAACCCCGAGAGCAGAAGGTGGTGGTGTCTGTAACGGCCTTTTGTTCTGGGAGATGATTGCTCTCCTGACTGGGCCCCAGGAAAGGCACCGCCATCCCCAGCTCCACTGATGCCACCGCCATTGCTGGGGGTTACGCTGTGGCAGAGGCGTGAAACTGCTGCCTGTGGTCTTCCTCCAAAAATTCCAGTTAGATTTTAGGTATCTCTACACCCTGAGGCCTCTGAGTATCTCAGAGATATGGATGTTGAACCAATTGTATGGGAAACAGGCACAGGAAAGAGAAACCTTAGACAGAAGTCTTATTTGTGCACCCTTCAGAAATGACTGAAGCACTCTGTTTACAAGGGATCTGGTAATCTGGGCTCCAGATCAGTGTTTGTAGTTATGGTTTCCTATGAGCTATTCTTCTTGCTTCCAGAAGTCATTTATGAGGCCAAATAATAGCAAAACTAGCTCCTAAAAAGCTTGATTCCTGAGCTGTAGAAATACAACAGAATATTATAGATTTAGTGTTAGTGCTTCCCTGTAAAGGCAAAAGAAATTAGAAAAAAAGAGAGAGAGAGAGAACAGTAATCGTAAATACCAATTTGGTTCATTCGAGCATTCAAAGCTGGTTACTGTTCACAATTACCCTGGAAATACAGTCAGCAAACACATGAGCTATGGGGGACGTTTTTATGGACGATATGTGCTTGGGAAGAAGAACAATTCCCTTCTCTGTGCCGGGTGCTGAAAGCAGAGCATCACAAATTTACCAGCATATGCTTGGGGATGGGGAAAGAAAGCACGCAATCTCCTTGAGAAAGTGTAATGCTGATGTTGTTATTTCTAAAGCGCCGTAAACGTAGATGGTATTTGATAATCAAGAACGTAAAGAAACAGCAAGGTCCCTGCCGTGAACGTGTGCCCTGGGTTCAGTTTGCTGTAACACACCGTCCTCTTGTCAAGCCCCTGGATGTGTCACTGCTTACTGAAGCTAAACCTCTGTTTTCTAGTCAATTTTCCTCACCCTGTCCTTGGTTCCAGGCGCAGGATGGTGCTGGCTGAGGCCACCAGGCTCCCCTGTTCCTGGGCTGAGCTGGGGTGAGGGGCCACGCTGGCCTGGCCTTCCCCTCCCACAAATTCATCTGCGCCAAACAAAAGAACAGGTTGGAAATTGAGCCTCGCAATAAAGATGGTTTAATTGCTTTTGTCTCAGTCCTGGCTTTTTGGCTTTCTGTTTGCTTGCTTTTTTTTCTCCCCTTGTGTGCCAAAGGGACATGCCTCCATCCATCCAACAAGGGTTTATTCTGGAGGAAACGGGTTAGGTTGCCATTGCATTTTGCAGGGAAATATAGTTTATGAACACAGCATGGCCCAGTGCTACGAGGAAACATTTTATCAGAGAGCCCTAAACTGATGATTCCATTATTTTTCAATAAAACATCAGGGGAATGCGCAAACAGCTGCTCGCATCCTTCCACGCAGCAAGTCAAACTTCAAGGGGAACAATGGATGGCGAAACGGGAGCCATCTCTGAAGCCGTAACAATGGGTTTCCTCGCTCGGGGCTTTGTTTGATTTCCAGTCTCAGTTTTGAACTCCCTCCGCCGGAGAAAGGCGCGGGGGTAGGACGGGCCGAGGGGGAAGCAGGCAGAGGGGAAGGAGGGTCAGGGGGAGTTAAAGCCTTTTGCAGCCTTTCTCTGCCATTCATGTGGTAATTGGGTGTCAAGCAGAGATCAGTAAGATGGAGCCCGGCCTCTGTGCCCGGGTTAAACTGCAGCAGAAAGAAAGCGGGAGCTGAACCGATGGAGGCCTGAATGTCATTAGGGCGGAGGAAGCGCCTCTCCCCCAGGAGCCCTTCTGCCGGGTGCGGGCGCGGAGGCCGCTTCCCTTTCAGGGTGCCCCTGAGAGCGGCCAGACAAAGCGGGAGGGCGGCCGAACAATGCCGCACCCCCGTCTCCACCTTCAATAGGGAGCTCTAAACAGGCGTTTAACCTTCAGAATAGCTGAAAGCGATACTCCAAGCTGAGAACACGGCTCGCCCGCCGCCGTTAGCCTCTTCCTGCGGCCGGGGGCGAGGAGGGAGGCTCCCGTCGCCATTGGTGTGGTACCAGGGGTGCCAATCCCAGCACGGTGCTGGCGGCCTGGAGGGTGGTGAGGACAAGGCAGGGCTGCACCAGGGGACACATCCCGCTTCACATGACAAGAATCCGGGCAATGGTGCCAGCCCATGAAGAATGCCCCACACTCAGTCACCATCACCTGCCATGCCTGTGCTGACTGACCTGAACTGCCTACAGCTCTCCCTCTGCCTGGCCTTGCATCATTTGTGGCTACAGGAGAGGTTTTTAATGGTCTGAGGGAAAAGAATATCGAGTCCCAGGTTATTTTGGAAGCCTGGATTTCCTGGTGAAACAGGCCGGACTCAAAAAAGAGGAGAGAAGGGTCTGTGCCTTCCCCATTGCTCACCCCGCTGTGTGCCATGGGCTGCTCGTTCCAGAGCAGGAGCTGAGCAGCTGCCAGCCTCCAAGCGAGGCCTTTCTGCACGAAGGAGGGAGGCAGCCAACCCTTACCCCACACACAGCGCTGGGATCACCATCCTCTCCCTGGGCTGCCCCACAACACCACGCCATTGGGACCAGAGGAGGCGAAGCCACTGTCAGCCTTAGGCCTGCTCCTGCTTACACTGGAACTACTCAGGGGAATCACATATTTACATTTCTAAAGAGCGTACCAAAGGATAGGCCCTTCTTTGGTCCAGAACGCTTCCTGGTGCTGCTTAAAGGCAACGCTGGCTGGTGCTGGGAGGAGCGGGCGGGCGGCATTGTCTGGGAGGACTCCAGCACATAAAGAGTGGTGCAGGAGGCTGGGAGCCATGCAGCACGCCAAGCACGGCCTGAGCTGGAAAGATGCTGATCAGAGAGAAAGTTACAGCCTTGTTTTTCTTAATAGTGTCACTGTCCAGAATGACAGATCTGCGAGAACTGGTCATCTCCGTGGTGAAAAGCACATTTGGTTTGTAAAGCTCTTTGGCTTTGCTTAAATTAATAGGCTAATAATAACCCAGGACGGGATTTTAATGTTTTCCTAACCTCACGCAAACAGCTTTTTAATTTTTTTTAATTAAAAAAAAAAGAATAATACCTCATACTTTATATATAGTACTTTTATCTATATGCGGCTGCTGAGGCAGACTCTAGCCTATTGATCAAAGCAGAGAGATAAGTCTCACAAAGTGTCTCCAATCACAGAGAGGATTCAATTAGTTTCTTCCTTAAAAAAAACACAAATAAAAAGGAATTTAAAACAATCAATCAATCAGACTCAGATTAGGCACTGGCTGCTCCTTTCCAAGCGCCTCTCTGCTAAAAGCATTTTGTCCCAGCACTGATCCAGGGCTCAGCAGAGCATGTGTGTTCCTGACTGGCAGCTTACACTTAGGTTTCATTTTTCCTCCCTGCTCCAGCCAGATTCTAGCCCCTCTGGCAACACAAACTGGTTGTACTTGCAAACAAACAGCTGCCATACTTCCATAGCCTTCTGATGTTATTTGCACCTGCACTGAACATGCAGTTTCTCTGAATGCAGTTTGTTTGTTTTATAACTGGCTCAAAGGCACAGGGAAACGCAGCAGTGCACCTTCCCCAAAGCCTCTTCCTGCCTCTTCTCGGAGCAGCTTGGCATGCACAGCAGCACAGCCATTCCTTCCAGGAAGGGAGAAAAGTGCTCCCATTTCTTCCCGTACCACTTCAAACTGTACATTTCCAGACAGCAGCCCCCAAGACTGCCTTCAGGGAGATCAGGCTCTTGATCTCTATAGCAGAGTGCTCATCAGAGCATGCTGCTGTTCAGCAGTGGTCCAGGGACTCAGGGTAGCCCTGGAGCTCCTGCTGTTTCCTCCAGGCAGAGCCTGGGGTGCTGTGGATTCCCACTGGGTTCAGATCACAATCATCAGCATCCAAAGCTTCCTCTCCACACCAGCAGGATCTGACCAGTTACCAGTGTGGATAACTCACCCCTAGCCTCAGTGCCCCCCACCTCCCCAGGGGCTGTGAGACCCAGCCTGACAGAAGCCACCCTGACATGAGGTGTTTGCCGTTCCCAGCCTGCCCTCCACTGGCAGGCTGAGAGAGGAACAGTGTCCAGAAGTGGGACCTGAGCACCGGCTGAGCAGATGGGCATCATCACACTCCTGCCCCCTACAGCAGCCACCACCAGGCCCCTTTATGACCCCTCCCCAGGGCTGGATGGAGAAGGTCTAAAGGATGGTTCTGGCAGCAAGGGAAGGGAAATGGGTACAAAAAACTTGTCTGCAAGGGCAGAAATGAGATGGGAGATCAAACAATGCAAAAGGAAGGGAGAACAAGCAGGGAGAGGGGAGGAAGAGACAGACAGGCTGGGGTAAACAAGAACTGGTCCAGGACAAACTGGGATGGCAACACCAAGAACAGGACTGGGAGAAAGGGGGAGCAGCTGGAGGGGGCTGGGGAGGGTCTCACCAATGGGTGGTTTTCACACAGGCACCAAACCCAGAAGTGAAGGACTTGCTGCCCCCTGCCTTGAGAAGACAGCTCATGTCCCCACAAGGAGGTTGTGCTCTGGAGTGGCAGCTCCCAGTCCCCAAACCGGCACAGTTCCCTGCTTCCACACACTGTGGGACAACACAAGCAAGAGGTAGGAAACTCCAGGATAGCCCACACTTGCATTTAATTGTGAGGACAGGACAGACTGGGGCAGGCAGGTACGGTGGTGTGGAAGCACAGCTAGAAGAGCAGACACACCCTGCCCTCACAAGAGACAGAAGTCATTTCAACGATTAACCCTGCTGAAAGCATAAAAACAAACAATACAAAAAAAAAATATTAATCCCAATCCAGAGTTTTCTCTGGAACAGACATTTCTGCTTGGTCTCTGAGGACTGCAATCAGACATCGCTGCTAAGGCTGCTTCACATCAGACACGATGCAGAGAATTCACGTAGCGCAAGTCAGGTGTTTAACATGGACATTTCAGTTCAGAGGCCCAGCTCCTGCAGGAAGGGGCACAGAGCACATGAAGCGAGGCTGTCACAGAGACAACCTTCTGGAGGACCTTCTCCCCTCAAGGCAAGTTGCCTCCCACATTCAGGGCACAGACTTCGCAGCAGAAAAGTTCCTAGCGTTGCTCTGTGATCCCAAGGTGCTGAGTATGTCTAAGCAAAGGCAAACCAGGCCCTTCATTCCCACTTTCCCACCTGCTTTCTGCAGGGAAGAAAGTGCACAAAACAAAGCTGTGTCCAAGAAAGGTGGAAGTAAGAGACCCAGAGAAGTGTCCACAAGATAGCGGGGCTTGCTCATGTCCTTCACCATGGAGCAAGGCCACAAGGACATACATGGCTGCACCCACGCTGGTAGATGAGAATCAGTCCAGATGGTCGTCCCATCTCCCTGTGAGAGAAAAGGGCTCTCCAAGAGAGGACAGGTCTGGAATGTCCCTCCACCTACTGCACAAACCCGGGACACATTCAAGAGTACAGACAATAAATTAAGATTGAAAATAAAAGTCAGCGTGTATAATATATATGTATATAATATAATGTGCGTGTGATTGTGAAAAATAGAAATGTTGTCCCCAGGAGAGAGCAAGGCATGGCAGAAATGCAACCCTGTCCCTCTCCTGAGCCCAGCATTACCCTGCTCCCCTGATTCACAGCACAAACACGACACCAGTGGGCCACGCAGGGGTAGGGGTTGCACCTGGCACCCAGCTTCCCTCTGCCAGCCAGGGCCCTGTGCCAGGGAGGAGCTGGCTGTGTGGTGGAGGAGTAGGGAAAGAGCCCAGCACTGGTCCCTTCATGGCTTTCACAACGAAGGGTCGCTGCAGGCAGGAAAAGGGAGGGAAAGACAGGAAAAGCAAAATGGAATGGCAGAGGCACCCCACCCCTCCTCAACTGGCCAGGGCCCTGCCCCTCCCGTGGCATGGGACCATCACTGCTGTACCAAGTAGAAAATAAAGCCATGATGAGTTTATGCTTTGGTATGTAATCATCTCCCTCCCCTCAGTCCCCCCTGAGTTCCCCCAACCCATGATCCATAAAACTGGTTAAATAAAATCTCTAGTGTGCCTTTATACCGCTCCTTGAACCTTTTCTTCCCCACTGCCTGCCCTGCCCCTCTCCCCTCAGCAGGATTTGGGGAGCTGCCTTGCTTGAGCCCCACTGTTACAGCTTCTGCTGTCCCGACTGGATCCTGTCGAACGCCTCCTGGTCCAGGGGCAGGTAGCAGCCTTGTCTGCTGTCCAGGAAGTACAGCTTGTCCTTCACCAGCGTGGGGTCAAAGCCCTGCTTACGCAGCTCCATCTTCTGGAATTTGTAAGTGCCTGGCACGTGGGGAGAGAAAAGGGAATAAGGGGTTGCTGGCTGCATGCATGCCCACCTCTGCCCTGCCATGCTGCACCGGGCCTTGCTGCCAAACCCTGCAGGGCCCTGAGGCATCCCAGTGCCAGCTGCCACCCCCAGCCTTGTGCTCCCACGTCTCCAAACCACCAGAGCAGCTGATAGGACCAGGGCTTTAGGGCAGATGTGCTCCATCCCAACACCAACCCTGCTGCAGATCAGCCCCAGTGCCCAAACAAGGCACTGGGGAGCACCGTGCCCCTCCCCGTGCTCCCCCCAGCTGCACACCCTGTAGGAGGGCACAGGCTGTGGCTCACTTGTCTTGGAGACTTCGTGCAGGAACCGCAGGAAGACGGGCCGTGCATACAGCGGCAGCGCCTTTTTCAGCCGGCTGGCAAAGCCCTCCAGGTCGCATGAGTTCTCTGGGTCAGCGATGGCTGCCATCCCTGCCTTCCCTTCAATTCCTGAGAGGCAGAAAAGAAGGGAGAGGACTTGGGCACGCCGTCCCTGCAGCTTCACCTCTGCCTGCCCCACGCCGCTGAGGCCTCTGGCACATTCCCTGCTTTGTGCTGAGGCACTGCGGGGCTGCCTGTGTCACCGGCTGTGTCACCACCCCATGGCTCAGGCTGCCAGCGACACCCTGCGGTCACCTCCTCCCACATGAGGCCCTTGCAGCCTGTCCAGAAAGGACAGCAGGTCCTTCCACACCACCCAGAACCAGGCCAAACCTCGGCCTGAGGGAGGGAACCCTTTGGTTCCTGCTTGTCACACCCCACTGGCCTCCTCCCAGCCCACAGGGAGCCTCTGTGCAGCCTCTTGCGACAGGACACAATTCGGGCAGGCAGCACGCGCTCACGCAGGCCCGCCCACCTCCCATGGCCACCCCCTGTTACCTGGGATCTCCACCCCATAAACAACAACGTCTGTCAGGTTGAGGATGCGGCTCAGCGTCCCCTCCACCTCAGTGGTGGAGACGTTCTCTCCCTTCCAGCGGAAGGTGTCTCCAGTGCGGTCCCGGAAGTACATGTAGCCATATTTGTCCATCACCAGAACGTCCCCTACAGGAAAGGGACAAATTCACAAAAAAAAGGTGTCAGAGGGGCTGGGTGTTACCCCAGAGCATCTCAGGGCAGTGCCACAGGGCTGGGGCAGTCCCCAAGCTCCCCAAGCCCCCCCTCTATGCCCTGAGCAGACAGAGGGCCCCTGCTCGCCTCACCTGTGAGATAGGCCATGTCTCCTTTTGCGAACACGTCCTTGGCGATTTTCTTGCTGGTGGCTGACTGGTTCAGGTAGCCATCAAAGTGCTGCAGGGGGTTGCTCCTGACGATGCGGCCCACCAGCTGCCCTGGCTCCCCTGCAGGGAGAGAAGGGATGAAAGAGGGAAGCGACCACCCATGCCAAAGGAAAAAGGGTGTTTAACAGGGTTGGTGTGGTTTAACTAAGCGAGGACTCAAACCTAACTAAGTTATCATGAAGCACATGACAAAACATCCACACAGGGCTGAGGGGACATATCCCTGTGGTCACCCTCACCTGGTTTGCAGCGGATGCAGACACCATCTGGCCCCCGGATCAGCTCCATGGTGTCTTCATCCACCTTCACCAGGCCGATGGGGTACACACCTGGCAGGATCCTGCTGTTGAAGCCACAGGACCCGACCTAGGACAGAAGGCACTCAGAGAAGCACAGGAATGTCTCTCCTGCCCGCAGCCCGCTGCCCACACACACCCAGGACACCAGAGCTGGCAGCACACAAGCACAGCCACAGCCCTGCAGGTGGATGTTAATGCACACCAAGCCTCTGGGAGCAAGGAGCCAGAAGCAAACAGCCCAGCTGGGTTTCAGTGCCAGGCCAGCGGGCATCCTCTGCGGCACAGGGAGGGCAGCAGAGCCTTACGTTGTTGTCGAAGTTCCCCAGGCTGCAGTTGCACTCAGTGGCCCCATAGAACTCGGCCACCTGGGCGATGCCAAAGCGGGCCATGAACTCCCTCCAGATGGACGCTCGCAGCCCGTTGCCCAGCGCCATGCGCACACGGTGCTGCCGCTCCACCTCCTGGAAGGGCTGGTTCAGGAGGTAGCGGCAGATCTCCCCGATGTACTGCACAATCTAGGGGCAACAGAGAGAAAGGATGCATTGGGACCCTCCACCAGGGCCTAGGGGTACTTAAGGGTTTCTTTGGGGTGGGTAGGAATGGAACAACGTGCACAGTCTCCTCAAGAGGCTGTGGTATGATCCAGGAGTCCTGCCAGCTTGTCCCATGCACACCCATCCCTGGGTAACCCACTCCTCCAGTCTATAAAACCCATCCAAGGCCTGGCTAACGCTGGAGCATGGGAAGGGCTTGGAAATGCAGAGTGCCAACTGGAATGGGAAGGATACAGCTCCACCATCTCAGAAGGTGGCTCAGGGTGGACAGGCAGAACTAGTCCAGGCCTCCCTTCTGGCAGCAACCAGGCTCGCCCGAGCTCCACAGATCCCCAGGTCCTCTGCCCTTGCCTCACGGCCTCACCGTACAGTTGTACTTCACGCAGTCCTCCCAGAAGTGTGAGGCTGAGAACTTCTTGCGGATGACGACTGTCATGCCCTGCAGCAAGCACTGCCCGATCCCCACGATGTTCCCTGCAGAGAGGGAACCAGGGAAGCCCTCAGTCCCCACCCAGCTCCCACTCAGCCAGGGCTGGGGGGCCACGTGCTGGTGGGTGTTCATATAGCCAAAGCTCCCAGGAGCACAGGGCAGGGTGACAGTGGCAGCTGGGGCAGTGCTTTACACCTGGACATCCCACCACACCTCAGCCAGCAAGGTGGGCACTGCTTCCCCTCCTCATGACTTTTCATGAGGCTGCAATACAGTGCAGCTACTCCACAGCCAGGCTAAGAGCTGGGAGAGTCCTCCCCACACACACTTCCCACTCCAAAGGTCAGCCAGATCAATTCCTGGCTCCCAGATAAAGAGAAAAGCCTGAGGCTGCACACTGCCAGCAGCAGCCAGCTCCCCTCTGACACAGAGATCGCTGCTGAGCTCTGGGCTTGGCAGAGGAGGAGGGCAGTCCATGCAAGTGGAATCCCAAGGGCGCACGTTACCTGCAGCATGGTAGAGAGGGAGGCAGTCATATATCACATCATCAGGCCTCATGTGGAAACCGTAAAAAACCAAGCTGGCCATGCGGAAATACCTGGGGGGGAACGAAGGGGCACGTCAGAAGCAGGGCCAGAGGTGGTGCCAGGATGGGGCAGAGCTCAGCCCCTTCCCCCCCAGAGCTCTGCCTGCTGCCCTACCTGCAGTTCACCACGATGGCAGCCTTGGGCATCCCCGTAGTGCCAGAAGTGTAGATATAGAAGAGTTTATCTGGAGAGCAATGAGGAGAAAAGGTCACACAGGCAGTACCACAGGCCCTGCTGCCAATGTCTGCCCTCAGCATCCTGAGCAGACATCCCTGCCAGCGCTGTGAGCAGCTGATCCACAGCAACACCACTACGAGTTTGGCTCCCAAGAGCTGACCACATACCAAGGAAGCCCTTCTCGGGGGGGTCTGGCTGGTGTCGCGGAGCCATCTGCAAGAGGGGGTCCAGGTGCTGTGCACCAGAGGGTGTGGACTGGGGGCTTCCTTCCCCCGACCAGAAGAGATGGACAGACTTCTCCAGGGAGGCCTGCACCTCCTGCATAGCTGAGAAAGTAAAGAGAGGTGGAAAAAGAGCACAGGGTGAGCACAGCACAGACACCCTGACCTCACAGACAGTCTCAGGAAGACAGTGCCCCAGTAGCTGTACCCTCATCGCGCTCAGCAAAGTCCCAAAACACCTGCCAGCCCTCCCAGGCAGATGTTGTTCCCATGTCAAACAGATGCTGGGACCACAGCCCAGGCCTCTGCAGAGACCTGCAGATCCTGTTCTCCACCTCTCCCCGGCCAAAACCCCTTGGTGCCGAGGTCTGTCGACACCATCAGCCACAGGGGTGTGGGCTGAAGCACGAGGAGCTGGGCTGGGAGCCGCAGGGCTGTGCCAAACAGCCTGGGGAGCCAGGGGAGGCTCGGCCCTGGCAGCAGGGCACGCCTGGCACAGCTCAGGGCTCCACGCGCTGGGTGGACCCGAAAGGCACAAGAAGGAATCCTCACACCCACATGGGCCTCACAGAGAGCACTGAACCTGGCCACCTCCAGCAGCCAAAGGGGCTAAAGGGTCTGCAGGGCCAAAGGGTCCAGTGGCCAAAGGGACCGACAGAAGGAAAGCCAGACCCAATTCCTGGATAATTCAGCTGTGCACCCTCTTCCAGATCCCTGCTCTACTCCCTGCAGGATGGCAGCACTAAATCCACAGACCCTCAGAGCCTGAAAGACCCCTGAAGATCTGCCTGCTCCTCACCTTCCATCATCTCCACCCCAAAAACCACCGCCTTGGAGTTGGAGATGGTGATGCAGTGCAGCAGGGCCTCCATGCGCACGTTGGAATTCACCAGGGCCGTCTCCACCCCGATCTTGGCCAGGCCGAGCCACAGCCCCACGTACTGATTGCGGGACTCCATGAAGAGAGCCACCACGTCCCCGGAGCGGAAGCCTTGGCCATGGAAGAAATTGGCCACTTGGCTGGAGTACTCATCGAGCTGCCGGAAGGTCCAGCTCTCGCCCGTGCCTTGGAAGATGAGCGCTGTTTTCTCGGGATACTTGCTGGCGGTTTGCTGGAAGATCTTGGCAATGGTGTTCTTCTCCCTCACGTGCCTCCACACCTGCCACTTCACCCGCAGCAGGACCAGCCCCGTGCTGCCAAAAGAAGGGGAGCTGCTCAGTGAGCCCTGCAAAAACACCTCCTCCAGCAATAGCAGCACAGCGGCCTTGCCAGGAGCTGCGATGGCCCAGTGCTGCCCCAGGCCTCGCTCCATGTGAGCTTTGCTCCAGGTGAGCAGCAGCTCTGCATGCTCCCCTCAACAGCATGGACATGGGCAGAAGCCCTCTGCAAAGAGCTTACAGCCACGAGGCCACGGAGTGAGGTGTTTGGGAAGGCTGCAGATGGGGATGGCCCCACTCCAAAGGGGCACCCTGGAGCCTGAGGTGCTCTCTGAGAGGTGCCACCACTGCCCCACGCACGGCTCTTTGCCAGGAGCTGGCACAGCCTGGCACCACGGCAGAAGCTTTAGGGACAGGGTGAAGTACAAGGACAGTTGTCACTTGAGTTCAGAGCTCAGCTGAAATCTGAATATTTCCTGGGAAAACTTTGCCCGAGAGTTTGGAGCCATCGGGGCGCAGCAGCAGCAGATCTCCTTCCAGCTGGGCCGGGTGCCAGCAGAAAGCGGGGGCTGTGCAGGGAGCCCAGCGCACACCCAGCGCACGGCAGCAGGGCCACCCCACCCAGGACACCTACGTGACATCCCTCCGTACGGTCTTGATGAATATGAGGAAGAAGTCCCATCCCCCGGATCCCAGGTAGAAGATGAAGAGAGCAGGGACGGCCTGGGCCCAGGACAGCTCCAGGCTGACCCTGAAGAACAGCAGCAGCGCGGCGAAGGCAGCCAGGCGCAGCATCTCGGCCTGCGGAGAGAGGGGAAGCACAAACATCGACCCCGGGCACTGCACTCGGCCATAACCCGTGGGCAGGGGATCTGCTGGCAGCCCCAGAGCCCAGGGTAAGGCCCCGTATCACTGCTCCTCCCCACAGCGGGGATGTAACCCTGCACCCAGATCTCCCACAGGTGTGACGTCACCCGGCCGTGCCCACACGCTCTGTTTAAGGCTCTGGCCCGGCGCTGCCCACTGAGGCCTGGCACCCTCAGGGCACCACAGCCCGCACAAGGACGGGGTCACTGCACAGCACAGCACTGGAGGCCCTGTGCTGATTTTAGGAGGCACCAGGGCGATGCCAGCTCTCACTCCCAGCCCAGCTCCCAGTTCCCTGCCCCAGGGATCCCTCTGCCCCCTCAGCATCAGCTCTGCTGCACGACTGGCCCCAGCACGGCCCCTGAACTCCATGGCACAGCTCAGACAGGAAGAGGAAACCCCATCCTCTGAGCTCTGTGTTTGTAAACTCGGTGTCAGCAGGCGCCTTCCTGGCCTGGTGCTGCCTCGGGGGCTGTCCCTGCTGCCAGGCACCCAGACCTCATCCCCTGCAGATGGTCTCTGGCATTTCTGTCCCCACACCAAATGCTTTCAGGTACAGCCCCAGCACGGGCTCCTTTTGGGCAGAGCAAAGTGACAGTGACATGGCCCCATCGCACGAGGGCTGCTGGATAAAGCCTGGCACAGACGGGGCCACAGAGGAAGGAAACTTCTGAGCGATTTCCCCTTCCCTCCCAAAGATGAGCTCCCTGCCCTGACGCTGGCAGCCCTGGGCCCACACTCCCCGCAGAGGGGGGGGGGGGACATGGGGCACAGCAGTGCCTTGTGGTCACCATGTCCCTGAGCTGTGACAGCGGGGGTGGATGCTCAGGAGCCTGGCATGCCGCATGCAGACTGCTCAGTGCTGCACAGCGGGGCAGGGCCCACCGTGTGCCCCCCCCGGAGCCTCTCAATAGGGACCATCCGCTGTGCCTGGGCCCTCTGCTGCACCTTCAGCCCTGGATGCGGACGGAGGGCACTGGAGGAAGCAGTTTCGCCACCCACACGGACGGGCCCAGGCAGGCGCCTGTTATCCCCACTCCCATCACCCGCACAGCCCCAGCGCAGCGCCCCGTGCCCGGGTAGGGACGGGACTCGAAGGTCCTTCTGCAGCCAAGCGCGGAGATCACCGCCCCGGTACGAAGAGCCGCGGGGAGCGGCAGCCGCGGGCTATGGGCAGCACGGGGCTCCCCGGGGCCCTGACACCGCCCAG
>WBMW01003399.1:34058-46228 GCA_013396635.1 Penelope pileata
CCCTCTGCCTGCACCAGTTGTGCTCACGTCACTGCCAGCTGTGCTGACATCACTGCCAGCAGCGCAGCCAGATGCGGCCCGGATGATGCCGGGGCTGTTCCTGGAGGTGAATCCCAGCGCTTCTCTGATTCAGAATAAAACAATCATCCCCACATCCCCGTGCAGCACCCAAGCAGCCCAGCACGCACTGCTGGGAGCCCATCGTCACCCTCCAAAAAAAGCCAAAACCAAAACCCTTCCATCACAGTGACGTGGCAAAACCGGGGAGGTGAGGCTGCCTGATGTCAGAAGCTACAAAACCCCGGAGATCGTTGGGTGAATGACAAGAAGTCATCCCAGAACCATGACTCAGCACTCCTGTCAGTGCCTGGAGCTCGGTGCCTGCAGGATGGCAGCGCCCGGGGGTGGTGGCACCCGTGTGTCCCCATTCCCAGCACTGGGATCACAGTGACATCCCGCAGGTGACACCGTGAAACCCCGAACCCTAAAAGCGCGGAGGTTTCACACCCCATCTCCCTCTCAGAAGGGGAGGAGAGACAGAATGAACCACTGCTCCAACATGGATTTTATTAAGCAAGGAGGAATTCCAACAGCCATCCGCCCCCCAGAGCCCCACTGCAGCTGTCCCTGCCTGCAGCACACATCGCTGCTTCGTTAACCCACGCTGCTTCATTAACTTGTGCTGCAATCAGCCCCAGCAGCTCTGTTCTGCTCTCCCAGCATCCTGCCCCTAATTCCCAACCATGCCGTTCATTGCCAGAGGGAGGGGCAATCCCTAGTGGGAATGCAGCGCCATTGCACAGAGTTCACATTTTTGGTGGGGAAGGACCCCAGGGAGATGGGGCGGTGTGGGATCCAGCGGGGTAACACCCAGCGGGGTAACACCCAGCGGGGTAACACCCAGCTGGGTAACATCCAGCTGGGTAACATCCAGCTGGGTAACACCCAGCGGGGATCACGCCCTGCCTGTGTGGGGCAGAACCAGTTTTGGCCACAGGCACCCACGTGCCCCCGGTGCTGCTCTGCACATCGCAGCTTTAGCTCCGACCCAGCGCTGCTGCACGGCTCTGTGCAGAATGTCAGAGCATCACTCCCAGCCCGACCTGTGCAGCTGCCCCTGGCTGGCAAAGGCACCGCGGGGCTTTGCCATCTCCACCGAGCTGCAAACTGCAGGAGGGGTCACCCTGCAGCACGGCACAGGGGCTGCCAGCTCTTGGCTGCAGGAATCCCAGCACCAGGGCAGTGCTGTGCTGTGGGGCAGCGGCTGCTGTGTGCCCACGGGGCATCCCCTGTCCCCCCTGCCCCTGCAGCTCTCACACTCGCACTGCTGGGGGGGGGAAGATGCCGATCTCCTCCCGCAGGGCCTCCACGCTCTGCTCCCAGCGCTGCTCGTAATAGATGCTGAGGACACAGCTGGCGTTGCGCCCGCTCCGCACCGCCCAGGGCAGCAGCTCGGTGGCCAGGACCCGCAGCTTTCTGCGACACAGAAAAGGTTTTAATTTCCATGTTTGGTTTTCCTTTTCCTCCTCCAAGTCTCTGTTCCAAACCCTATACCCCTCCAACCCTTCCAGCACTCCCGCTTATCTCCTGGGGGAAACTGAGACACGGAAGGGGACGGTGTGGTGGGAAGGTCAGAGCCAGGAGCACACCCAGGCTCAGATTTCAGGTTACCGTGCACACCCTGCACTGTGCTGGGCCACCAGAACAGAGGCACCGGGCAGGGAACAGCACGGGGAGGGCAGCACCGGTGCCTACCGTGAGCTGAGCCGAACGGGGCCGAACACCGCTCCCAGGACACACATGGGCAGCCCCGTCTGCACGGCTTCGAACCATTTCACCACGACCTCACCTGGGAGGAAGGAGGGAGCAGTGAGCGGGCATCACACAGCACCCCACGCCCAGGGACAGCCCAGCAGCTGCCCCAGGAGCAGCACTGAGCTCCTGCAGATCTGTAGCGATGCAGCAGTGAGGATTTCCCTGGATGGCCTTCCAGCATGGGACAGCCCCTTCTCAGCCACTGCCACACCTGAGCCGAAGCCTGTTCCAGGGGACCCGCAGTGCTGGTTCCAATGGCTCATCAGCACAGCTCCAATTGCAACATCGAGCAAGATGCAGAATGAGGGGAAAGGGCACGGGGATGCACGGATCAGGAACAACCACGAAAGCCCTGAGCGTGTGCTCAGAGCTTGCAAAACAACAGCGTGGCGTGGTCTGACCCAGCAGGCACCACACAGCACACGTCCTGCTGCAGAGCCAGCGGTGCGGGACCACAAACCTCCCCGTGCACCTCTCTGGGCTGAGGATCAGGATCCCAACCATCTGGTCAGGATGCCATCCATCTGATCAGGATCCCACTCATCTGATCAGGATCCCACCCATCCCTCCCATCTAGTTCCTGGGCCAAACGCCGTCCCTGGGGTTGCTGCGTGCTCACCCAGCATGTTGGTGGGCATGCCCAGCAGCGTGTGCATCAGGTCGTGGACCTCCCGGTAGCGCTGGATCACGTACGCCAGCTCTTCGTCATCCACAAACCTGGCTGGCACGCGGGTGTCCGGAGAGACCTTCTGCAAGAGCCCAGAGCTGCGCGTCAGACAGAGTCCAGGTCTCAGCCTTCACCACGCAGCGACACGGAGCTGCCCACCAGCACATCTCCCAGCCCACCCAGTTCCCAGCATCACGCCCCAGTGTCCCTTCATTTCCTGAGTGTGCCCTATAGGTTTCCCTCTGGACCCCCCCGTGTCCCCCGCAGCTCCCTGTGCTCACGTTGTCCTCCAGGAAGCGGACGTACTCGCAGCCCAGGGCACCGTCCGGCAGCGCCCGCAGCTGCTCCACGTCCAGGGTGGAGAGGCGGATGCGGGGCCGCTCCCTGTAAAGGAAACACATGGCGGGAAGCCTGGTGTGGGACCTGCACCAACGGGGGGGTCCTGGGGACACCTGGAGACCCCCAGCCCTGCCCTTCCCCACATCCTCCCTGCACGGCCCCACAGCTGTTAGTGCTAAGGGCAGTGCAGCCCTGCACAGTGCCCAGAGAGGAGGTGGGTGCTCATCCCTGGGGACACTCAGGGTGGGGCTGGGGGGGCTCTGAGCACCCTGATGGAGCGGGGGGGTCTCTGTGCACTGCAGGCAGTGGGACCGGGTGGCCTTTACAGGTCCCTTCCAGCTCAGTTCTGTGGTTCTATGACTCTAAGGGACAGCACAGCAGCACTGAAGCCTCCTCCGCACCCCCCTGCACCCCTTGGGGCAGAGGGGGGGCACGGCTCTCACTGGAGGATGCGGTGACCCTCGGGGTGGTTCCTCATGCGGTCCCGCAGCGTGGGCAGCGCCAGGCAGCCCGTGGTCTCCCCGAGGACCGCGACCATGTCTGAAAGAGAGAGAGCGCACCGTGACCCACACAGCCCCGCGGGTCTGGTTGTGTGACACCCGGACGTGACACCCTGAGCCCCGGGGGCAGCGGGACGGGCTGCGGGGGGGCTCCCACTCACCGTGCCGGTAGGGGTCCCAAAGGGCCGCGCAGGCCGAGCCGGCGGCGAGCAGCGCCTTCTGCAGCGAGCTGGTGGGGATGTGCCCGGGGTACAGCCCGACGGCCTCCCCCGCCCCATCCTCATCCTCCTCCTCCTCCTCCTCCCGGGCCCGGGACGCGGCGCGGCACAGCCCCGCTCGGCCTGCGGGGAGCGGAGCTCAGCGGTCACGGCGTCCTTGGGACGAACCGGGGGGGCGGGAGTAGGGCCACAGGGACCCAGGGGGGTGAGCACTTACCCGGGGGTGAGCACTTACCCGGGGGGCCGCGCCCCGCCCGCAGCAGCGCTGCCCGCACCGCCCCCCGCAGCNGTGCTGGCGGATCACCGCCTCGGTAAGGGAGCGGGGGGTACCGGGAGGGTGTGGGGGGGGCTGGACCCATCCCGACGGTGCCTCTGTTTGTGCAGTGCGAGGCCCCCGGTTCACGAAGCTGAAGATCGGCGCTGGGCACCGCCTGGACGTGAAGGCATCGGGGGTGTTCGGTGGGTCTGAGCCCCACGGGGATGTGTAAAGGCCATCCGGTCCCACTGCCTGCAGTGCACAGGGACCCCCCCACTCCATCAGGGTGCTCAGAGCCCCCCCAGCCCCACCCTGAGTGTCCCCAGGGATGGGCACCCACCTCCTCTCTGGGCATTGTGCAGTGCTGCATCACCCTTAGCATAAAAAATGTTTCCCTTATATCCTGCCTAAATGTCCTGTTTTAGTTTGAAGCCATTTCCTCTTGTCCCATCACGCAGACCCTGCTACAGTCTGTCCCCTTTCTCACAGCCCCCTTAGACACTGGGGGGCTGCTCTCAGCTCTCCCTGGAGCCCTCTCTTCCCCCGGGCTGCACAGCCCCAGCTCCCAGCTGTCCTGGCAGGGAGGTGCTCCACACCTGGAGCATTTCTGTAGCTCTCTGGGTACTTCTGAGGGCATGGGCCCCATCTGGGGGTTAGGAGAGCAGCAGGTTGGTCACTTCAGTAAGAGGAACCCCTGCCTGCTGTTTCAGTGCTCGGCGTGGGCCATGGGAACAAGCTGCTGAGCCTCCTGCACGACTGCCACCTGACCAAGGTAGGTGCTCAGAGCATCTCGGGGCACTGTCCCCACTGGTCCTGCCCCCGTGCCCCAAAGCAGCTCTGAGCCTCAGACCCACCAACATTTGTGGGTCCAGGATTCCATCTTTCACGTGAGTATGGCCCCATGTGTAGAGGAGACCGACAGTTTTTGTCCAGCACTGTGGTACCTTGCACCTCCTGCCTGCTGCACCGTTCGTAGGGCTGCTCAGCTGCCTGGAGTCTTCCTTTGATCATTGATGCTCTTTGCTTTTCTGGAAGGTTTACACTGTTGCTGGGCTGTTTGGGAAAGCTACAGAGGACTTCTCAGACACTGGGAAGCTAGTGGAGAAGACAACATTTGGTAAGAAACTGAATTATGTGTTTAAAAAGACCAAACCAAATAGCATCCCAGCTGAACAGCAAAGCATCCGACCAGGGAACTGCACAACGATGGAAGTTGTGCCTCTAACACTTCCTGGGCTTTGTTTGCGCATGCAGCCCATGTGCAGTTAAGCCACCTCCGTCCACCTCCAGCATACACAAAGCAGTCTGAGTGCTGATCACGTCTTGAAATCAATTAAGAAAAATGATTCTGTGCAGTGCAGTGCTGCTTTGCTCATTAGCGTGGTGCAGTGCTGCAGCCACCTCTCAGCTTTCTCCTGAGCCCACTGGGATGTGACTGCCCAAGGGATGGCAGTGCCCTGGTGGCACAGGTCAGGCTGCTGTCTCCCCAGTTTGTGGATGGATTAACTGAGACTTGGTTTCTACCTTAACGTTTGCAGATCATATCACAAGGGAGAAGCTGGAGCGGATTCTCGCTGTCATTCAAGGAACAAACCATAAGGCCCTGCTGATGTACGTGTCCGGGGGGACCGCAGCTGACCCGCTCTGACCACCATTTGCTGGTTTCTAAAAGAAACGGCATGGCTTTGTTGGCCATAATTACAGCTTTTAAAGGTTTGAGTGCCAGACAAGAGCAGGCAGAGGTTACTTGGAGTGCTCTGTACTCTACGAGAGGCTGCTGCTGAGTGTCCCTCTGTGTTCTGAAATCCCCAGCCCTGCCAGGACTGTCAGCTCCAGCAGCACCTGCAGGGATCTCCTGTGGGTATGGCCAAGCTGCTCCCTGGGCTCACTGCTGACAGCACATATAGCATTAAGATGTATGCAAAACTGAATGCATAGGCTGTTCTAAGAATACCAAGTGCAGCTCTGCTTTAATTGGGAGCAGATATGCTTTGAATCCCGTTGAAGAAAAGTACTCAGTGTCTGCTCTGCTCCTTTTTTCTTTTTCCAGGCATTCTAACATTGATATGAAAACCCAGGAGGCGTACGAGCTGGCTGTGAAGGGGCTGATCCGGCCCATGGGAAAGACCCCCCCGATAATCACGGCAATCAAATGTCTCCGGTTTGCACTTCCAGAATTCCAGCTAGGTACAAAACTGGTACAAAACCTCCTGGGGAAGCCTGGTGTATATCATGGAAAACAAATTGGGAAAATGTCACCTTCCTGTTGGTGACCTGATGCCAAATGAATTGGTGGGAGCTTGGTACCACTGGTAACTGAGTTCCATGATTTGTAGTTCCCAAGATCAGAATAGCATCTCTTTGCTGGATGATCTCTATAAGTGCAAAGATTTTTTTTTTTTTTTGAGGGCAATTATCTGCAATGTTTACAGAACTGAAGATGCTGTGGTAAATCAAACCAGCTACGCACCTAGCTCATTTTGTTTTCCCTGCTAGTTGCAGACCTTAGACTGAGGCAAGAAATTTTGCAGAGTAAATACCTATGGAGCAAAGCTCTTCCCTATACCAATATCTGAATGTAATGCAGCTCAGGGGGTGTTTAAGCATGTTTTTCTTTTTTCTACAGCCAGTCTTTTACTCCTCACTAATCATTTTATCACAAAGGTATCTTTTCATATCCACTTTAAAATACCTAAACCTCTCTCTCTATAATTCTTCTGTATATCTAGATTTGTTTTCAAGAATATTATTTTCTGGAGGGGTAAGGACACCCTGCAATATTTCAGAAATTCATAACCCACCTGTGCTTTATCTTCAAAGTCTGCTCTGCTGAACTGTTTCGTTCAGCATCAGTGGAATGGATGTCTGCATTTACAGACAAGGTCTGAGCTCGTGCCAGTGCTTTGCCTGTTCTAAAGGAATCTCTCTGACCTTCTAGAAATCCACTGCTTGCATGAGACTCAGCAGTACCTCCGAAAAATAGTTCATGAGATCGGGCTGGAGCTGAAATCATCTGCCGTGTGCACACAGGTGCGAAGAATACGCGATGGTGTCTTCACACTGGATGATGCTCTGCTGAGGACACAGTGGAACCTGCAGAGTATACAGAATGCAATTTTGGACTGTCAGCTTAGAGTGAAAACTGAGTTAGAGAAAACACTGATGGGCCACGAGGATAAAAGTGTTCTTCAGAAGATGGCTGCTGAGATGGCCCACGCTGCTGACAGCTGAGGGTATGCTACAGAGGGAACATCCACGAGCAATCTGCAGCACAATAACATCATGCTGCACGCTGACAGAATGATGGACAGCAGAAGGAAAGAGGTTAATTGCAGTTCGCTTCCACCCTTTCCTTGAGATGACTTTAATCAGAGAGGCATTTTTGCATTGACAGCCTGTATAACTTTTTTTTTTAAGCATTGCAAACAGTTCATTAACAGGAGTTAGCTGTGCCAGAATTCCTGTTGACTTCAGGATCATTAGGTTGCTATGGGATATAGAAACCCTTTCCCAAGTTGTTTAGCAGCAGGAAACACAGACAGCATCTTGCAGAGCTGCATTGCCTTGATTGCACGGATAGGTTTGTTCCTTGCGACCAGCAGCATAACTTACCTAGTACACAAGTTTTTATTTTCCCCTTGTTCTCATAGCAAGAGTATTTTCTTTGCATTAGCCTCACTTTCAGACACACAAGAGCCCCAAATTAAAGCAGCTGCCTGCATACAGCATGCACTGCCTTTCCATGGAGGTTTAAGTTCTGTAATACAGTTGTTATCGATTGGACTTAGCAGAAATAAACTTCTAAATTTAAATTAAAAATCTATTGCTGTTACAGTATGCAAAATTTTTCCAACTATATCCCTAGCCAGAGCCTTGCTTGCTTCTAGAGATTTACACGCTTCAGAAAGCAATAGAAGGTATTTGTTCTGTTCCCCTTCTGGATGTGGGCAAAGGGAAGCATATTTTATCTTCCACATAACCCTTAAAATCCCAAAAGCAACTCTGGGAGGAGCAGTGATGAAGGATTTAAGTGCAGAGCGCAGTCCTGAAGCAACCCTGAAGTCATTAACGCAGACCCTGGTCTCCCCCAGTTCTGGCTCTCCCTGCACTGCAGGCAGCAGCCCCAGCAGCCGTGGAGCGTAGCTGCTGCCCCGTGGCACCTCGTGTGCCAGCTGCAGAGCCTTGCCAAGGGCAGGCTGCTCTCAGCTGGCTGCTTTGGTGTGCATTCATCCTTCGTGGACAATGGTCTGAGCTCAGGACACCTTCCACTGACAGCTGTCTTGTGCTAACTGAAGCGGAAACCATCACAGCAGAATCGTGAGTTCAGGAGCTGGCAGAACTCCTGCATGGCTGCTGGTGTTAATCACAGTGCTTCTGTGAGGGGGGGAGAAAACATGGACCTCTCAGTCCTTAAATAACCTTGTTATAAAGTTAATAACCATTAACTTTCGTAACCACATGACTTACACTTAACACAAACAGATGGAATTTCTGCACGTACTTCCCATTGAAAAAGAAAATATTTCCAAATGTCTTATTCCACTGCCAAACTGGTATTAGTTGGAAAACTGCAGGCTAAACCATTTCTTCCACATAGAAAAGACCAGCTGAAACAGCAGTGCAGGTTCTGAAAACAGCTAGCATCTCCCAGGTTCAGCCTTCCTGCAACTCTTCCCCCCACCCCAAAAACTTTTGAGATTTGCTAGGAGGGAGTTACAGTGCAGGACAGGGAATATACCTGTAACCATCTCTGTGAGAGCCTGTTTTGACCTGGCTGCAGTAAATACCCTCCAAATGAATGCATCACAAAACATGAAGACTTCGTCCCTCTCTTTAGACCCCTCCCCAGGGATTCTGCAGCAAAATGAGACACTTTGTGGTGACGTTTCTGCCTCAGGTTCAGAGCCAAGGGGAGAAAATTCTGTTCTCAGCAGCAGCTTTTGTGACCATTGTCTGATATCCAGCCACTATGAAGACAGATTTGTTTCAAATTTGGAATTAGTAAGACTGGACTACAACATGGGCAAGACTGGAGACTGGGGGAAAACTTACTGGCAGGAAGGTCTTGGAAATAGGAATGGGCAGAAGGACATCAAGCTGGAGTGACAAAGGGACAACAGATCTGCAGTCTGAGCACTTCATCATACAGAAGTGCACGGAGGAGCCAAAATTAGGTTGTGCAGTCACCCTCAGTCCTGACACCTGACATTGAAGCAGTCATGCTCTCAACATCATTTTGTGTTTAGGACATCACTCACTCTCACAGTGACTCTGCAATTAGAAATGAGTGAATGCAATTCTGCACTTACCCGTTCCTGGTAGCAGTGCTGCCACCCTGTCTCCATTAACAGTCCTCAGAAAGCATTTTAACAGTAGATCTTAAAGCTGTCTCAGAATAGAATATAGTTTAAGAATTTATTCCCATTTCATGTTCCAGAAGCTCTTAAAGTGAACTGCAGAGAGATGTGGGAGCTGCTTTATTCAGGCTGGACAGTTCAACACAACTTCACATTTTGCTATTTGCTACAGAAATGATACAAAACCTCTGGATACCAGAGCAGTTAAGTACAAAAAATACACAAACTTGTCCAGATCCAATCATTAAAAAAAAAAAAAAAAATACAAAAAACTATCACAACTTCAGCCTTCGGTCCTCCCTACTTCTGATGACTTCTTTTCCTACAAAGCAGCCCTTACATTGCACCTTTGTGTGCCTTTACTTTGCCCATTCAGAGCAGCTGCTTCCACCTGCAGCTCAGCATTTCCAAATAGACCCTGGATATTGTTGGGAAGCAAAGGCTCAATGGGAAGAGCTTTAGCATCAACCTTGGATTACAACCTTCCCAATAAAAGGAATTAAAAATAGTGTCTATCAGGTAGTAGATCAAATTGCAATTATCTGAAGTCCACACCCCCAACATCCCTTTCCCACAAGCAGGAATGAGCTGATACATTAATAACTTTCACATTCCAAATATGAGAAATAAGGCTGTTAACAAAGACTCTCTTGAAATTCAACATACACACTTCAGCATACAACTTTGTTGGTTCTAAGCAGGGGTGACACCGAAACACAGCGGTCCAGTACCAGCCATCTTCGCAGGTCATGGCAGCCTCCAGGTTCAACACTAGTCACTGAGCTCCAGATCATACTCAGGGTACAGCTGCTTTGTGGTAACCCCTCGGATAACAGCTAGAAAAGGAATAAACACCATTGCTTTCATTAAATGAAGTGACAATCAGTCAGAAAGGACTTGTGTTTGCCTCCCAGTCATTTACCCACCCCACAGAACCACCCACAGCTAAGAAACCAAAGACCCTGCAGCTGTGCCCTCAGCCTGCCCCACCACTTTATTTAAGCAGATGGAGAACAAACTGAGAGGCACTGGTAAGATGTGTCAAACTTCAGCAGTCCATACATGGACTAAAAGACCTCTAAGCATTTATCCTTGCACAAGTGGTTTGTTAACATAAGCCTAAACCTGGAGATTCTCAGAAACAAGATCTTACTCTCATACATCTCATACTGCCTTCATGGTGTCAGCGTCTCTCTCCACATAAAAAGATTTACTTCACCAGGAGGCTCTTCCACTTCCCTTCCTTACCCAGCTTGCCTAGCAGCATCTGTCCAGCATCTTTAATATCATTATACTCATGGAGCAGAGAGATGTGCTTCTCCAGTTCCTCCACGCTGCAGCCTCTGTAACAAAGCCAGAAAAGTCAGAAGTGATCCAGAGGGACCGCTGCTGCCACACAGCGGGCACTGCCACCACCCAGAAAACGACCTGGCAGGTCACAGCAGGATCTGAAGGCAGAAAGCACTGCTGCTGAGCACCTGCCACAAGCAAGCACATCCTCACAATAAGGGATTTTCTATATCAGAGCTTCCCAGACAGAACCAAAGGCAGGTGTAAGCTGTGGTGCATTTGATTTATGTCTCTCTAATCTGCTGACTAGGGAAAAAAATAAATAAAAAATGTGTTTATCCTTGAAGATAAAGAAAAAAAAAAAGCTTTTAAGAAACTTTGTTGTTTCCACGTTTCCCACTTTCCATGCTGCTGTTAGGAAGCATCACTCCACCGCAACAGCTCACTACAGAGATTCCCTCCCTGGCAAACCCAACTGTCTCCCAAAGCAGCTGCCAACAAGCAGCTTGTCAACATGCCACAGGAAATCTCAGCAGAGCAGCTGCACTGCCCCGTGCTTGGTAAAACGCCTCTGATTGTTCAGAGCAAAGGGTCCAGGTGGATATCAGGAAAAAATCCTCTGAAGGAGTGGAGATGCCCGGGCACAGCAGCTCAGGGACACGGGGGGGTCACCGCCCCCCGGAGGCCTCAGGGCACGCGATGTGGCCCCGGGTCACGGCCGTACTCGCCCAGCAGCTCCGCGATCTCCCGGTCCAGGGCGCGCTCCCTCCGCCGCAGCTCCGCGATGTCCCCGCTCGGATCCTCTCCACTGGCTCCGTGCGCTTCGCCGGGCCCTGGGGCCGGGACCTGCGGGCACGGAGCGCTCAGCACCGCGGGGCAGCGCCGTGCGGAGGGCACCGCTATAGATAAGGGGGAGGGGGCAGCGGCTCACCGGGGACTTGAAACCGCCACCGCCGCTCCGCCGGGGCCCGAGGGCTCTGCAAAGCACAGAGGGCTCCGCGTGAAGGCTGCGCACAGCCTCAGCGGGGCCCGGGAAGCCGCCTCCTACCTCCTGAGGGGCGGCGGCGCGCTGCGCCCAGCGCTCGGCTGGCACCGCTCCGCCACGGCGGCCGCCTCCCGCCGGCACCGACGCCAGCACTGAGCGCGCCGCGGTGCGCGCTGGGAGTTGTAGTCCTGGTGGCGCGAGGCACACTGGGTGTTGTAGTCCCGCTTCGGCGCACGGCGCACCGGGAGTTGCGGTCGCCGCTCCAGCGCGGGGCATGCTGGGGCGGGGAGTTCCCGCCGCCACAGGCCCTGTCAGGGCCCGGCCGCCTCCGCAGCGCTGGGGAACGCGTTCCTCCGCTCCATGCCACGGGCGGAGCGCAGCGCCATGCCCGCAACGATCGCGCCCAGCAGCGCTGACGCACAGTGCCCTCAAAAACGCCTCAAAGCCCTCAGCCGCCCCCACCCCGTNCAGCAGGCAGAGCAAGCTGGCGGCAGCCAAGAAGAAGGTGAGGGCCGGGCCCGGAGCGAAGGGCGCGGGGTGCAGCCGGGCTGAGCTGGGGGGGTGCGGCTCAGGGGGGGCCGGGCCCGGGCTGCTGCGGCACGGCCTGGGCTCTGCGTTCCGGCTCTGATTTCCTTTTATTTCTTTGTTTTCTTCTCCTAGAATCATATTCTTAAACACCTTTTTTTTTTTTTCTTCTTTTTTTTTTTTTTCATTTTTTTTCCTTTTTTTTTTTCGGGGGGTGG
>WBMW01003399.1:47010-89382 GCA_013396635.1 Penelope pileata
TCCATTTTTATCCCTTTTTCTTCTCGCGGGGCGGCTCAGCCCCCTCCATCCCAACGGGATGCGCCTGTGTGTCACAGCCAGGCGAGGGGGGAACTGTCCTGGAGCGGCTCGGGCTTCCATTTTGAAATCCTCCCCATGATGGGATCCTTCTGACTCCGATGGTTTTCACCTTGACTTTGACACAGGGCCCCGCGCGGAGCTGCCAGCTCTGCGCAGCGTGAAGGGATGGGGCCGTGCCGGGCTGCGGGGTGGGCACTGCCCGGAGCTGGGAGGCACCGAGGTGCTGGGACAGGGGCTGGAGCTGCTCGGGACAGCGTTCCTCAGCAGGCAGCATTTCCTGGGTGAAGCGGATGTTGTTGTAGATGCCATTGCAGAGGGCTCGTCCCCTTGGGTCGCGGTGGTTACAGTGTCGGTGTCAAGGTGGGAGCTGTGAAGATTGTAATTCTCCTTCAGTTCCTTCACAGCATGGAAGATGTTACTGTCGGGCACTGCTTTCTCACTTTGCGCTCAGGATTAATTGCCCTTCATTGTTTTTTCCTTATTGCCGTTACTTAAAAATACTTTTTCCTTTTCTCTCAGCTGCAGTAAGGGCCATCGCCTTTCTTCCTTCCCCAGGAACATCATTAATTATATACAAAAGTTGAACATTTACAACTCTCAGTCCCTCATCATAAACCCATCACTCCAGTTCTCACGTAAGGAGTCCCTGAACTATTTTTACTTTTATTTTTTTCCAGAGGACAAGCTCTTTCAGGCCAGCTTCCCTTGTCCTTACACCTCACCTGCCTTTTTAACCAGTGCTTTGTTACTGTTTTGTTTTTGGACGTTATACTCATAAAAGCATTTTCTGTTTGGACTCCAGATTGTTCTTTCTTTCACAGCTGAAAGAGTATCAGCAGAAGAACAGCCCTGGAGCAACTGCAGGAGCCAAGAAAAAACGAAAAACTAAAGAAGGAAGTAGGCCTGAGACTCCCACGAATGAGGACCGACAGTCTCCAGAGAACGTGAGCATCTCACTTTCTCCCTGATAATTTGCCACTGCCTTACTCTGTGGTTTCCCAAACAACAGAACTGCAGCTGGAAGGGGGCTGTGCTGGGGTTCTCTGGGTGCTGAGATGTTGGTATGAGCAGGGTATGAAGTGTGCTACAGTGCTCAGCAACCAGAACTGCTGCAAGGTTTATGCTGGAGTCAGGGTGTGTGGTGGTGTCTGAGCATACAGTGCTGTCATGCAACCCTGGATGTGTCCAGAGCTGCTCTTCTGAGGGCTGTGCTCCTGAGGAGCTGGATGATGCCAGTTTCTTTGTCTGCCTTTGATTGACGTTTTTCTCTCTGTCCTTTTCTGAGCCGTTTCTCTTTCCACTTTTCTTTCGCCTCCTTTAGATTCAGAACATTCTGAAGGTGCTGGTGTCAGACCTTAACCGCTCCAATGGGGTAGCCATACCCTCATTGGACAAGAGGAAGGTGAGGCAGTGCTCTGTGTCCCTCTCAGTGACTCGCTGTCCCTGCTGCATGCTCGGGTTCTGTTTAAACTGACCTTGGTTTCGGATGGAGCCTTGTTCTGGCATACCTGCTCAGTTGCTTGTGTTTTGTTGCTGTTTTAATTAACATGGAACTATCTGTTAACATGCGTTTCTGATGCTTGTAAGTGCTTGTTTTCCTCCTGGTTTCTGTCAAAGTGAACATGTGACAAAGTTAACCGTGTCAAATACATGTCCTTGAGACTGCTGAGCTGGAAGGGGAAGAAAAAAAAAAAAGAATTTGGGGTGAGGCAATAACCCCAAGTTAACTGCTGAGGAGTGCTGCACTAGGAAGAAGCAGTGTCTGTTAGTCTGTTTCTCCTGTTCTGTGTCTCATGGCTTTATTTACTCCAGTGCTTTGTTTCTGAAGGGCAAGTTTGTGCTCGTGTCTAGTCGAGCAGCTGCCCTGAACAAGCTCTGTAGTTATTCCAGCCAACCCATCTTATGACGGGTGATGGAACTTGCACAGGTGATGCACAGTCTGGCAAGCACCATGGTTTTAAATATGTTTAGGCAGGAAGTCAGGTATTTCAAGCAAAGCATTTACAGGCTTTAGCTCCTTCCTAGCTCCTGAAGAAGAAAGGGCAGGAAGTAGTCCGTTAAGCAATGTAAATGTATTCAGGAGCAAATGCAAACAAACTCCCTTTAAAAAAAGAATAAATTATTTTCACAGCCAGCTTAATTAAATAAGGCTCAAATTGTGACAGAAACTTGGGGAAATATTTTTCTTAGCCCAGAATTTTCTTTCTGTTTTGTTGTACTTTTTCATTTTCACTCGCATCCCTGTGGCAGCTAATTTCTCTCCCATTGTTTCAAGTCGAGTTGTCACAAAGTAACCCCTCATTTTACTCTTGCTGTGTCTCCATGCCTCTCCAGCAATGAAT
Organism: Penelope pileata; assembly: GCA_013396635.1. Taxonomy (NCBI): domain Eukaryota; kingdom Metazoa; phylum Chordata; class Aves; order Galliformes; family Cracidae; genus Penelope; species Penelope pileata. Next base: position 49,413 of record WBMW01003399.1, read on the forward strand.
GTAACCACGCTGATCCCCAGGGCTGCCTGATAGATGCAGAGAAACCTGCAAGATGGGATGGAGTTCACTTTGAGTTACTTTTGTATCTATTTTCTCTCTTTTTGGTGTGTGTGATAGTGCAGCAGCTGCTCTGTCCAACAGGCAGAGAACAGCAGAGAGCTCCTCAGCTGGACCTTCCCTGTAGGCTGTGGGTTGTTAGAGGTTAAGTGACATGAAGACTTACTGTAAGCTTTGTGGGTCCTGGACGTGCCCGAGCAGTGTCAGAAAGTGTTTGCTTTGATGTACTCTTGTCAGAGGGCCTCTGTTCAGGTAGTGCTCATCAGCTCAGCTAAATTACATCTCAGAGAAAGACATGATTCACGTTGGAGGGTGAAGGTGGGTGCTCCAGTGCTGTTGCTGAGATGGCACTTCTTCTTGCAGTGAAGGCTTACCTGTGTCTACAGTTTTAGTTCTGATATGGAAATTGAAAATTTATTACTTCCCTTCATTCTTTTTTTTTGTTTCCTTAGTATAGAGAGAGACATTTGGATCTGGTTGGCTCAGCTGAGCAGAATTCTTAACTCCATGTTCTGCACTATTAGAACCTCACAGTGCATAATTTTCAGAAAAGTGTTTTCGTCCTAACTCTGTCTCCAGTAAAATTAAGCGTCTCAAAAAAGATTTTTTTTTTCATGTATTCACTTCAAAGCTATTTGTCTTGGAGGCAGAAGGAAGGCATTCTTGTGGTTCAGGCATGTTACTGGTTTTTGCATCTTAAAGTGTTAAGCAAAAAGAATGTCCCAATCAGAAAAAAATAAGGACACGTTTTTGAGATGTCCTGGGGAAGATATTCCTTCTGTCCACTGATGTTCTACACTGATGAGAGACAGCCTGAACAAACAGAGCTGAAGTAACTTGTACCTGGAAGAAGTAAGGGAATTCCTGCCTTCCCTTTAAGCACCTTTGCTCCTGAGGGCACAAGCCTCTGTCCTGCTAGGAAGAAACAGAGACAATTCCATTTGTTTCCCTCTGCAGTTTTCCAGCTCATTACTTTCATTAAATCTGTATTCACTGTTGCTGTAATCCCCTGCCTGCTTGATTCATGAATGAAGTGCTGAGCAGGTAAATAGGGACTGCCAAGAGTTCTTGTTTCTTGCAAACTGCCAAGAAAGAAGTGACTGTAAGAAGTACAAGGGAACTCTTTCAGATGGATTTGCAGAGAGCTGCCACAATGCATTGGTGGGGCTGACTGCTGAAAGAGCCTCATTTGCTTCATAGTGTCATTAAATGATGGCTTACCAGAGCTGGATGGTGAAATAAAACTAATTGCCATAAACCAACAGAATGCTGCTCTGGGTTTTTATGGCCTGCTGTGATGCTGTGCAAGACAGATGGAAGTGTCCAGTTCAGTGGGCTTGGCAGAGGTGTCATCAGATTTATTCATCCTCCCACAAATGCCGGATGAGAACCTTCACTGCTGCCCTGAAATAGTTTTTAGGCCCTTTTCTATTTAGAAAATAGAAGTCATGGGATTCATAGCTCCATGAGGGCTGGGGGCACCTGTTCCCAGCCGTGCTCAGTTTGGCCTTTTCATAAATGTTCTGTTTCCAAACTTATGGCTCGTGGCTTGCCACAAACATCACTGAGTTTAAGGAGCATTGGAGTTTGACTACCCTGGATTTCAAGCAGTCACCAGCCTGTTCTTTCCCATCTCAATTTACATACAGTGATCAGTGTTTTCCCCAGAGACATCTCAAAGGCAGCGCTTTACAAAGCAGAGTGACAACCATCTGGCTCTGCCTTTGCTCATTTTTGACAAATCCTTCGCAGTAAATGTAGTGTGTGAGCTTAGAGTAGGGTGATGGTATCACCCCTTGCTGAAGAAGTGATTTTGATTATGGACACCAGTCCTTCAGACTGGATCTGGCAGGACACAGGACTGGGATGATGCTTGTTTCTGGGTTTGCTGTTTGCTCTGGGGAGGACATAGATTCACTTCCATGTTTCTAAATGATTTTGTTCACATCTGTCTAGTCTTCACAGGCCTGTCACAAGGTGACGTGTTCATGTGTGTTTCATTCATTTTGCACGTGGGCTGTAATTCCTGTGATGTGTTTTGTGACAGGCATACTTTGACAGTGATGTTGCCCCTCGTAATGCTGACCCGCTTGCTGCCGATGTCCCTGTGCTATCTAACAGCAACAGCCTGCCTAGCTGTGGTTCTGTTCTGCCTGCTCCTGGGAGCATGCAGCTGACACAGGTTTGTGAATCATCATGGATATTGCCACACTGGTTAGCGATACGTTTTTGCTGAGAAAGACAGTCTTCATAACTAGCTCAGATTGTCTCCTGTTGAAAACACTGCATTCTCCACTCTCCATCTAGTCATCATCTGTCTGAGAGAGAGGAGGGTACTAGCATGCACGTGTCCCTGATTCTTCCACAGCTGCTATTCCCTTCCCCTTCTCTCCTATTTCATTAGCAGCTTTTCCAGCAAAGCACAGCTGATTATCCTGGTAAACACTAGCAGAGAATAAAAAGCCAGTAACACTTAAGCCTCTTAATTCCAAGAAACCTGGGCTCTCCACACTCAGAAATTATAGGCAAACTGGGAAATGAGTTGATTGTCTTATCTTTCTTTGGAAAGCAAATTACAGGTACTGTGCAACCTGAGCCCGGATGTAGTCAAGTCTTAGTGACACATTCACAAATATGATTCCCATCTTTTCTTACAAGCTTGTAAATTTTTCTTTTAATCCACAGATTCATGAAGCTGAGGATCATAAAAATGCTTTGGATGAGAACAGGTGAGTGTCTGTGTTTGTTTATGGAATAGCTTTGCAACAGGATCCCAAAGCATCCAACAAATAAAAGTTTTATTGCTCCCCACTCTTCTACTGAGTGGGGCAGTTCTCTGGGAGAAATTTTCATTGCGAGGTCTTTCTTTGTTCCCAGGTCTTTGTCATCAACAGAAAGTCTCCGCCAGTTGTCTGAACAGCTCAATGGCCTGGTTTCTCAGGTATGGCCTCATTTTGGTCCATCTGTCCTAATAATTTTCTTGGTGTCTGATGTGGATCTTTAAGCAGCCATTTCAAGAAAACCACTCTTCAATGTCAGAGATGTCTGCAGTCATCCTACCAAACAATGAGGTATTTAAGCACTGAGAAGCAAAACCTCCAGTTCTAGGAATGTTGAAATTCCAGCAGTAGGAAGAGGAGCAGAGAGGGATGAATGAACAGCATGTATTCATGGAAAGATATGGTCTGGATGTAGGGGCACAGAATCTGGAGTCAATCTGCAGAACTCCTGTCAGCTTGTCACAGGGGGAGTCTGCATCTATCCTTAGCCAGTAACGTGTTTCTTCTTTGGCTGTCTGTGGTACTTTGGAGTGAAATGTGCTTTAAGAAGTATTACAATAGTCAATTCTTAATAGTGATTTATTGCCTGAGGGAATAAAACTGACTGGCTTGCCTGCTTTTTTTCTAGTCCACATCGTATGTGAATGGGGAAAGTGCTATTTCTTCCACAAATATTAAGGAAATGGAAGTAAGTTGTCTTCAGTCTATACATTTTTTTTCTTATTTGCTAGTCTTGGGCAATTGTTGGGACTCTGTGCTTACAGCAGTGTTAATGAGACCTAATTAAAGGCACAGCTCACACACATTATTGTCCAGTGTTGCCTTCTGCTGTCATCAGGTAGTTGTGGTCAGCAGGAGGAAGCAGGTATCTGAGGTGTGTCTGGTTTGGGGACAGGGGATAATTTGGCCTCTGTGCAACTCTAGCCCTTAGTCTTCATTCATGCTTATGTCAAAAAGAAACCTTAGCAGGAATGGATGAAGTATGCTGATGTCCCAGCTACTCTTGTTGAAACTGTAGATTTATTGGGGTAATCTGATTTTATCAAACTGTGATGATTTATTTTTCTGTCCTTTTTAATTATTGCTTTTTTCCTCCCCTCCTCCTTTTCTGCCCCTTCCTTTTTCTCCTGTCTGCATGTGCCCGTCAGACACGTTACCAGGAGCTGGCAGTAGCCCTAGATTCCAGCAATCTAACTAACAAACAGCTCATTACAAAGATAGAGGAATTGGTAAGAAACAATCCAACCAACCAGTCTGCTATTGTCTCTGCTGCTCCTCCATGCTCTCTCTGGGTGTCTGTGTGGTTATGGGTTCTGTTATAGTGCCACAAGGCAGGCTGCTTTCACAGCACTTTGAAGGGAACAAAATGGGCTGTACTGAAGACCTGTTAAGCAGATGGAAGTCTCAGGCCACTTTCAAACATATTGGCTCATCTTAGGAATGAGAAACAGCAGTTTTGCTGCTGCTTCTTAAATGTGCTCTGTTGCTCTCATCGTGTTTTCCCTGGATGATAAGGATCCTGATAAAACAGCTATTTCTAGTCCTGATCTGAATCCCTGAAATACAGAATTCTGGTGCTGGCAGCAGTGTGAAAACGTATTTCTGCAGGTGGTGATGCTGCTCTAAATATATCAGCAGAGTGGGTCTAAGAGAGAGCCTGGGGCTGGTTTCTCATCATATCCTCAGCTTCTCTTGGCACTATGAATGAACTGCTTTGTCCTGTGGCTTGCATGGATTCCCGCTGCTGCTTTTCAGCCTTCAGCTTTAACACTGCAAGAAACGTAGCTAAGTGGACTTGTTTCAGTCTGAAAAGAGCCTTTCTTGGTTTGAAATACTTTTCCCCATTTTGTTCCTCTCACACTGCTCCTTTTCCAAAGTTCAACGTTTCTCAGCGCACCTCACAACCCCTCTGGTGTTATTTTTGGTTTTGAGTTATGTTGGTTCCGTTCTGTTTCTTTTTGTCTTTTAGCTGGGCTGCAGAGGTACCTGGTGGAGGGCAGTGCCCAGCCAGGATTCTCCTGGTTTGCCTGCTTTCTGACAGGCACATGAAACACTCTTGCCTGGAATCACATACGGCCTTTGCTGCATTTGCAGTCTTGTTTTTCCTTTTCCTGGTTATGTTTTGCATCGGCATTGTTAGAATCAAAACTTTTATCCCTCATGGGGTGAAAGTCTTAGGTCTCAGCTGAAGCTTGGCTGTGGGCATTTTTTTGTTTGTTTTAATACATTTTTGATCATTGTCCTAATGCATCAGGATTACAATTAGCTTCATAGATGCAGAGTGAAAGTTAACCGAAGTTGGTGGCTGCTCAGATACGTACAGGGGTTTTGGTGCTGGTATTTGGGAGTAACTGTGGTAATGTACTGAGCAATGAAAAACATATGGCATATTCATGAAGGGAGCCCCAAATCTATTTTTTTTTAATAGATAAGACAAGCTTCTTACATAAAGAAAAGGATAATGGAAATTGTTTGCATTAATTGGGCACGTATCCTACTTCTGTGAACTGAAAATGTGTTTCAGCAGTATAGAGTATGTGCTCTTAATACTGATGCATCCATTTTCTTCCGTAGAAACAGCAGAACCAAGAAGCAGTGAATCAGCTGGAGAAGGTAAAGTGTCCTATTTTTGGATAGAGATAGAAATAGATGCGTTTCTCTGAGGAGCAGAAAGCATAGTGGACTGTGGCATAGGCCTATGTGATCTTGTCTTATAGAATTGTAGGATCATTTATGTTGGAAAAGCCCCTTACGATCCTCAAGTCCAACAATCTGCCTAATAATACCAAGTCCACCAGTAACCAATCTCTCAGAGTGCCACCCACATGTCTCTTAAATACTTCCAGGATGGTGACTCCACTGCTTCCTTGGAGATTACCCTAGATTCAGTTCTATTTGTAGGGTAGGGTTGAGTGTCTTGACTTCAAGGGCTAGGCCTGGCAGGTAGCTCTGCCTTCTCAAAAGCTAATATTTAAATGCTCAAGTACTGGAGGACTGTGGTGGAAGCAGTAGATTACAGTTTAAGGCCTTGTCAGTAGTTTGCATTCCAAACACTGCCGCATTTATGCCAGCATAAGGAACCTACTGTTGCCATTCTAGGGTGGACAACCAATGAAGCAGTTAAAAAAATGGAAGACAAGTATGTTTTTTAAAAATACTGGTATCAGTTAGATGCTGGAAGTACTACAATTGAATCACTTTTTTAGTTTGACATAAAACAAGAAGGTTTTACTATTTTGTGCTTAACAGGCCTCATTTGTTTATACAGGAAAAGAAGGAGTTTGAACAGAAATTTTCGAAAGAGCAAGCAGCACTGAGGGAACAGCTACAGGTAAGGCATTATAGCAGTATGAGCTGGCTTCTGTCATTGGTCTCTGGATTACTGAGAGCTCACAGTCTTCATCTTGGAAGCCAACATTCTTTCAGGAAAACTAGGAGAGCCAATTAGCCAGACTGTGCTTAAAAGCAAGAGCTCTTTGCCTTCCTGAATTATCCTTTTGTGACAACAGTGATGTTGCAGTTACAAACAAAGATTTTTTGCACTGAACTCATTTTTTTTCCTCAAAGGTTCATATCCAGACTATTGGGATTCTAGTTTCTGAGAAGTCTGAGCTGCAGACAGCACTTGGACACACTCAACAAGCTGCACGACAGAAGTCAGGTAATTCACTTGGAGCACTCCAGCTCAAGCTGTTGGTTAAACTGTGGATTTCAAGTCACAGGCGTGATGGTTGCTGGCAGCCAGCTCACAACACTCATGGACTCCTTAATGAGCAATACTTGGCACCATCACTGCTTCTGTCATCGTAGCTGCCCCCAAACTGGAGCATGGTAATCCCATGGCAGTTAAGGTTCTTTTGTGCATCACTAAAACCCTGTCAGCCCTGTTTGGGCCTGGTGACTACCCCAGACTGTTCTTTTCTTATGTTCTTCAGATTCTTTTAAAACTTTGTTCCCTTGTCTCCACCCTTCCTCCCACACAACTGTCATGTTAGTGTAGATTTTACCCAGCCCCTTCATTCTCAACTAAATTTGAGCAATTTACTCTAGAAGAAAAAATAAACATACTGCTTATTGCTCTGCAAAGGACATTTCATTATCTCCCTCTAAAACTGAGAAAGGTAGTTACAGAGAGCTTTACTGCCCAAGCTTGCTGGTGAATCACTCGTACAGCCAGGAGTGGAACCAGGTCTACCGATCTACAGAGCTCTGCTGCCTTCTCTGAAGTGTTTAAGAGCTTGTTGACAAAGCAGAAAGTGCTGTTCAGCCAGTTCCAAAAATCCCTTTGTGGTCTAGTCTCAACTGACTCTGCTCTGACTTGCTCAGGAGAAGCTGAAGACCTTGCTGCTCGGTTACAGTCATCTCGCCAGAGGGTATCGGAGCTGGAACGCACCTTGTCCTCCATCTCTATGCAGCAAAAACAGTCAGAGAAGGTAAGAGTCACCTCTGCTTATGCAAATCAGCAGCTCTGCCTTTGGCTATTTGCTTGTCGCTCCAGTATTGCAAAGTCTGTCGCCCCTGCGTAGGGAAGAGGCTGAAATTAACTTTGTTAAATTGTTAATTAACCTTGTAAAGCTCTGTGCTCTCATCAAGGCAAACCTTTCAGTCAGGTTTCTGTGACCACTAATCATATGGCCCAGTGGCTGTCTTCAGATCTGGCACCTTCTTACATTAGTCTTGCCAGCTCTATGCAACAGAAGCATCTCTGAGACCTCATCCCAGGAGGGTCTCCATCAAGCAGGCACTTTAGTATTGATACTCATCCAGCAGTCTGCAGAAATAACCTCACCATCAGTTAGTAGCATCACATTTGAAAAGACCGAGCAGATGAATTCCTGGCAAATTTATCCTTTGTGCAATCTGATGCTGTAATGGGCTACAGCACTGGCCAGCCCACTATAGTGATAGATGAGGTTCTGAGCAAACTTGTTCTGAGGATTTTGCTAAAGTTATGACCTTTCCTGTATCAGTGGATCTGTTAAAGATAAAATAAGGTAATCTTTGAATGTTTTATTTGTATGGCTGAAGCCTGTAAACGAATCAATCATTTGCTTTTTCTCCAGCATAATAAAGAGTTGGTGAAGGAACGAGACAACCTGAAACTAGAACTGTACAAACAGAGGTAAGCCAGCTCTGCATATTATTCCAGAGTAACACTGTTCTTCTCACTAGAGCCACAAAAGGCTGGATATTCAATGTAAAAATATTTTTTAAAAAAGAAAAAAGTCTTTAGATGTGTTGTAGAGCACTGGAACACATTGTCCAGGGAGGCTGTAGAATTTCCATCCTTGGGAATGTTCATAACAACTCTACAGAGCTGTGGCTGACAAGATCTGGTGTTAGTCTAGTCCCACTTTGAGTGGGAGGCTGGACAAGATGAGCTGCAGAGGTTTCTTCCAATCAACATTTCTATGACTCCAGCTGCTGTAAAGAACTGGGTTGTAAATTTATGCCATGGGTAAATCCTTTAAAAATACAGCACTGCCATTTAATTTTTTGTGTTTGTTTCAGCAAAGGTAGTGAGGAAATAAAGCAGCAGAACTCAGAACTGTCAGAGAAACTCCGCTCCCTGGTCTCTGAGAACTCAGCTATGAAGTTGGATATGGAGGATTTACATAAGAAGCTGGAAATGGCTGAACTGATGATTCAACAGGTAACCATAACACTACTGGGATGCAGTCTTAAAGGCAGACATAACATCTCATCAAGACCTCCTCCTCTTAGGAAAAGATTTTCAGGAAGGCTGTATTCTAAGGAGTTGGAGCAGTAGACTGAAAGATGTTGTGATATCTGTCTGCTGAAAGAATGTTATACAGTATGACAAGGTGCCTGAACATACAAGTGTGCAAATACAGTGACTTGTCACTGTTCAGCCTTTTGGTTACCCAGCTGCTGTGCAGTGTCACTGAGAAACAAGCTGAGCAGAGGTGTTTGTACCTCTTGTAGCAGGAGGTGAGTTGGACAATGGCAACCTGAAGGTCAGCTGGGTAAAGTCAAGACAAAGACAGTTAAAAAGGGAATGCATGGAGCCAGCTGTCAGCTGTTCAGAGAGCAGGCTTAGTGTTAAGGTGAGCCCATCACAGAAGAAACTGCTCTTTTTTGTTTTTAGGCAGTGGCTTAAGTTACTCATGAAATAAAGCCAATTGCTACTCTTCTAGGAGAAGTATTGTGTCTGAACTGAATCAGCCTTCCTGCTTAGTCCACTGACATGTTCCAGACACTGGCTTTAAATTCCTGGCATGTTTGACAACTTTTAAGGTTACAAGTATTTATTTATACCATCTGATCTGTCTGCGTACTGCAGACTCTTGAAATGCACAAAGTTTCTGAACCAACCCATTTGACTGAAGTCCATTTCCTTAATTAAAAATCAGTAAATATAAAATAGAAAATAAGGAGCTGCCCAGTTCAGCTTGTTCCATAGGGCTAAAATCTAAGCTTATTTTAATTTTAATTGCCACTTTCAGTGGACTTCACAACGAGTTGGAACATTTTAAAGAACTACAGATGGTTATAACATGGATCACATGGCAGCTTAAAATCAGGGGAGAGGCTAGACAGAAATTGAATATTAACATTTTGCCATGATGTTTTGATTTTTATGGGCAGTTCTCAAATCAGTCGGGGAATGCGGATGCAAACCAGCAGTTGCAGATGGCACTGGAGGAGAGGGCGAGCCTGGAAACCCAGATTGCTCAAGTAAGTTGTTACATTAAGTACATCAATGATCCAAATCCTGACTTCTGTATAGAAACTTGTGTGGCAGAAGAATGCAGCCTGAGCTTTGTGTTAACACTGCTTTCCTCAAGCCTTCTCCCTTAAGCTGCCATCCCTTAATTTATTCAGTTGGTGCAATTTTCTTTGTGTTTTGTTTTGAGCAGCTCTCAGAGTCACTTCACCAGCTCCAAGCAGAAAGAGATCAGTATGTAGAGAAACTGAAGGAAGAGGGGAGCATTTGGCAGCAGCGAGTACAGCAGCTCTCTGAGCAGGTAACTTCACAGGCAGTGTCACAGCTGCTTTTGATGAACACAGGAGTAAGTGCACCACGAGCACTGTTTTAACTTTGTGTGGCCTTGCAGGTCCGCACAATGGCAGAGGAGAAGGAGAAGCATATGGCCCAAATTCGAGAGTTGGAAGCCAGCGTTACAGAGCTGTTAAGCAAATCAGGTAGGGCTTCCAAAGTGGGGCTTCATACTGCAGAGTACCAGCAGGTTAACTGTCCCCACTGTGCAAGAATTTCTGCATATACAAGTAGGTCTGATGCTCTCAAATCATCAAAGACTGGTAGCCTTAAGAAACCTTTCATCCTACCAGACAGCAAGTGAACTACTCCAAGTAATTGGCCAGGAAATGGTTTGTGTCTTGAGTTATCTGTCTGGCTGTACTGTCAGGCCCAGGAGACTGGGCAGGCAGGACTCTCTTGCTAGGGCTGTGAGGGAGTCACCAGCACACAGCAGGACACCGTGTGTGGTACTGGGATAGTTTGCTCCTTTGCTTCTCTCAGTGCTCTGCTCCTCTGGATACTGCACCTGGCGATATTTTCTGGGTCACAGAGTCCCACAGGCTGGGGTATGTTCTGTATAGCTCTGTGTACTACACAAGTGATTCAGCTCTCTGACTGATGTGCTTTGGATCCCATTTCCTCAGCAGTTAAACCCACGGATACTGAGCCATCCTTACCAGCAGGACCTACAGCAGCTGAGCTGAGTCTGCAGGAAGAGATCCAGCGGCTGCAGCAAGAGAAAGAGGAACTGCATGGGCAATACCAGGCCCAGGTCCGGGACAACGAGCAGCTGAGCCACCTCAACAGGGAGCAGGAGGAGCGGCTGCTGGAGCTCGAGAAGACTGTGCAGCGCCACAATGAGGAGTCTGTGGACAGGCAGCAGATCCTGGAGAGCATGCAGAGTGACAAGGCCACAATCAGTAGGGCGCTGAGCCAGAATCGGGAGCTGAAGGAGCAGCTGGCTGAGCTGCAGAATGGGTTTGTCAAACTGGTATGTCTCTTTCATGAATCTTTTCCCACCATTTCCCACAGTGGTGCAATCCTTTTGTAGCACAGATGTTAAAAAAACAAACAAACCAAAGAACCTCTCAGAAGCATTATCTATCTTTTGTCCTTTGGGGCTATGAATGCTCTGCCTTCTGTGGTATGTGCCAGGAGGTGCCATGTAACTCCTTACTCTCTCAGGTGCTCTGGCAAGCAAACAAGAATCTCTGCCCAGAGCAGTTTCCTTTTCCTTCTCCTCCACTGGCAGTCAGGCTGTTTGTTTCCCCTGAGTATTCTTCCAGTTTTGCCCATGAAGAAGAAATTCTCAGCAGTCTTCTGTCCTGCTGCTGTCATTGTTTCTGTCCTGAAGCCGAATCCCTACCCTTACTTCTTTCAATCTAACAGCTTCCCCTTTGGGGCCCTGGCACGTTAACACACAGCCTGGTCACTGTTTTTTCTTCAGTTCCTTCTAAACTCCTCTTCTTGTTTTTTTGAATATCTATTGCTTTATTTGGGATACTCACATCACCCATCTGCTTTGGAGCTGACAGGCTGTGTGATGTGCCAGGCCTCTTCTTGGCACTGTCCCAGCACTGATCCCCCTGGCTCTTTCCTTGCTCTTTTCCTGTCTTCTGAATCTTTTAAAAAGTTATTTGCTGCCCCAAACAGTCAGTTTACGGCCCTTACTTACAGCTCAGAATAATGCAAGGGATGGTATCCTGTTGTATCAGGAACGAACATGGTTTATTGATTTACTTTATGAAAGTATGTGTTTATGGTGGTTGGGGCAATTTCCTTATACAGTGGTCTTGGATTCTTGTAGACAAATGAAAACATGGAGGTTACAAGTGCCCTACAGTCAGAGCAACACGTAAAGAAGGAGCTGGCTAAGAAGCTTGGGCAGCTGCAGGAGAACCTGGGGGATCTCAAAGAGACGGTAAGCAACAGCAGCAGGACAGCAGGGCAGGTCTGTAGCAGTTTATGAAAGGAGAGCTGGCAACTTACCAAGCTTTGATGGAAAGATGGAAATTGGTATTGTAATGATCAAGCTGGGAGCCTTCCTGTGTCATCTGCTGTCTGATGTGGGGGACCAGCGTGTGGGGGCAGATGGTGCCTGGTTGGTGGCTTTGGGGCAACACTGACAGTTTGGATCATGCTACATGGATCATCTTTTCTGGCAGAAGTGGTTTGATCTGATGGTTTAATCTTGGTTTGTTAGCTGGAACTGAAAACACAGGAGGCCCGGGCTCTGCAGGAGCAGCGGGACCAGTACTACGGCCACCTCCAACAGTACACTGTGGCATACCAGCAACTGGCTGCTGAGAAGGAGGAGCTGCAAAAGCAGTATTTGCTCCAGACACAGCTTATGGACAGGCTGCAGCACGAGGAAGTCCAGGGGAAGGTGACAGTGGAAATGCACCTGAAGGAACTGCAGCAGACTAAGGTAATAATAAAGAGGGGCAAGTGGAAAGACTGCAGGCAAAATGCTTAATTGTACTACATGATACTGTGCAATAGAGATGGATGATAATTATCTGGAGCAGAAGCACAGCTTCTTTTTTTCTTTTTTTTTTTTTTTGGTGAAGAGCTCTTTCAGTGATTTTCTCCTCTTGCAGGAAAGTCTGGAAGCTGTAGCGAAGGAAAACAAAGAACTGCAGGCCCAGATCAATCAGTTAGCAGCAGAGCTGGATGGCAGGATGCTGCACAGACTAGAAGGTGTGTAGCTGCAGCTGGTCTCCAGAGAGGGGAGGCAGAGGTGGGCTCTCTGGGATGTTCTCTCTTTGTTCACGTTCCTTCTTTTACAGGGGATGGAGTTGAAAGTGAAGCGATGACTGAAGAAATCAAAACCCCTTCATTTGTGATCCCAGAGAAGTTTGAAAGCCATGAAGAAATGGTGGGTATTAGTGGGCAGATAAGCCTTTGTTCTCAGTTGTGAACAAATGTCCAGAAAAGGAGGCAGATTAAATTGCAGAGAGGTTCCACTGTATGCATTGAGGAAGCTGTTTATCAGATGTGATCCCCCTACAGCTGAGGCACAGTACTGAGGAAAGTGTTAACAGTGCCTTGTGCACAACAGCAAAAAAAGAACAAGGTTTCTACAGCATATTTGAAAGACAGGCTCGAAATCCAGCAGTGGCTTTATTTAATTATGAAGACAGCTCAGCTGGCAGAGCAGCTCTAACTACTGTGATGATTGATGTTCTCCTTAGTTCGGAAGGCAATTTGGAAATGGTGTTGAACATCTACTACATTTCTCTGTAAGTGTAGTCATAACTGGAAAATACTGTGATCAAACAGTTACCATGGGAGTTCAGGTTTAACCTGCAGAGAAGGAATTCTTTGTGCTATTTGAGAACAAGAAGACACACAGTAGTTGCTGCCTGGTTTAGTCCTAGGGCAGCGTTTCCTACCCATAAGTAAATTGGGGTAAATTCTGTTGGTCTCTTTGCACAACTGATCACACTCCACAGAGGAGAAGCACTAACGTGTACTCTGGAATTCATCTCAGGTCACTTTCTTGACATCTGCCATGTCCCAAGTGGAGAAGGAACGAGAAGATATGAGGCAGCAGCTGGCTGCTCAGAAACAGCAGTGCAGAAGCCTCCTGCAGCAAATAGCAGCTCTTCGGCAGGAGCAGCAGCACAGCGTCACGCTGAGTGGAGGTAAAGTGTGGTGCAGCTGGGGTACAGTGTGAACGTGGAGGCATGCCTCAGCCAGCTGGCCCTGGCCCCTGTGAAAAAGACCTACAGGTTTTGTGAGGGAACCATGCTCAAGGAGGAACTGTAAACTGCACGTGTCCTTTCCAGATTCCAGTATGGATACTGTTCCTGTGGAGGTCCACGAGGCTTTGAAAACTGCCATGGAGAAACTACAGGTAAGCAAAGGTTCTCATCTTCTTTCAGCCCCATGACCTCACCTAGTTAGGCTTTCATCCAGTGTCAGACTCTTATTGCACACACAAATTCCAGGGGAATAAGTGGCAGATGTTCCATGATCATAGAATCATAGAATCATAGAATGGTTCCGGTTGGAAGGGACCTTAGAGATCATCTTGTTCCAACCCCCCTGCCATGGGCAAGGACACCTCCCACTAGACCAGGTTGCCCAAAGCCCCATCCAGCCTGGCTTTGAATACTTCCAGGGAGGGGGCATCAACGACTTCCCTGGGCAACCTGTTCCAGTGTCTCACCACCCTCACAGTGAAGAATTTCTTCCTTATATCCAGCCTAAATCTACCCTCTTCCAGTTTATAACCATTACCCCTTGTTCTGTCATTATCTATCCTTGTAAAAAGCCCCTCCCCAGCTTTCCTGTAGGCCCCTTCAGGTACTGGAAGGCTGCTATCAGGTCCCCCCGCAGCCTTCTCTTCTCCAGGCTGAAGAGTCCCAACTCTCTCAGCCTGTCCTCGTAGAATGATAACAAGCTACTTCCTACGAAGTATCCCACCCAAAGACTGTAAAGGCCTAACGCTCACCTGGGTCTTTTTTTAAAGAAACAGCTGAAAAATAGATATCCTGACTCTGCTGGGATGAAGCAGATAGCCTGCAGTTCTTGGAGATGAGGATGACCACAGCTGCGCTATCCCAGCAATGAGGAGGCACTTTGTTCCCTCAGCCCTTCTGCTTCCCAAAATGCAGAAATGCTTTGTTACACCTTCTGTAGTTTGGTTCCCTTTTACCACCAAATTCAGAGAGTAGTTGTGAAGGCAGCAAGACCTGTTCCCTAGGCTCAGAGCCATGTGAACGGAGGGTGCTGTCTTTAACACAGGCATTCCCTGTATGTGAGCAGCTGAGATGACTAACACCAATTCCTGTGTTCAGTCCCGATTCACAGAGCTGATGCGTGAGAAAGCTGATCTGAAGGAGCGGCTGGAAGAGCTGGAACATCGCTGCATCCAGCTGTCTGGGGAAACAGACACCATTGGTATGCTGAGGCAACACAACACAAGCTTGAGCTCACTCTGCGTTATTTGGGGAATGGAAGGTCCCCAACAGCTTTTGGAGCTGGGGTCTGCTAAACAGTAGTTCAAGCCTTGCTGCCTAGCCAGGCTAGGCTTCCAGTCCAGGGTTGCATTTGCTGGATCCTCATGCAACACAGTTTTATGCTCAGGGTAAGGCTTGTACCTCAATCTCACTAACAATTATTCCTTATGCTTCTCTTGTGTTCCAGGGGAGTATATAGCACTATACCAGAGTCAAAGGGCTATCCTCAAACAGCGGCACCAGGAGAAAGAAGAGTACATCAGCAGGCTGGCTCAGGATAAGGAAGAGATGAAGGCAAGGAATCTTTTCTGTAGTACTACAAGCACAGCATACCATAGTAGGCAGGTCTGGCAGCACTTGCAGTATAAACATTCACATGTTCTTGAGCTAGCTTTAACTTTGGAGTTGTCCATTTCCTAACAGAGGCAGGACAGCAAACTGTACTGCAGTGTTTGTGGCCACGGGGGCATGCATGCTTCATTGCTTTTCCTTTACTTTGGTGCAGATTAAATTACTGGAACTGCAGGATTTAGTGATGCGTCTGGTCAGGGAAAGAAATGAATGGTACAGCAAGTATGTAGCAGCTGCTCAAAACCCAGAGCTGTTAGCAAGCCAGAGTGAAAATGCCCTTCCAGTGGAGAGGCGCATTGAACTGAATGCTACTGATGGAGAAGGTAAGCTGTCCCGTGACAAGGTGCATCAAATGCAATAACCCAAGGTCCCTCTGTTGTGCATGGATGGGAAGAGTTACCTGCCTGCCTTGTCCTCCGTGTTCCTTGCAGGGTTACGAGAAGTGAACTTAGCAGATGAAGCAGAACAAGAGGCTGCTGTTCTTCATCGATCTGGTTTGTACCCTACTGACACTAAAGCTGCTCAGCCAAGCCAAGAGGACCCCACAGCAAAGCAAATAATGCAGCTTCTCAGAGAAATCCAGAACCCTCAGGAGAGGATGGGCTCCTTGCTGGAAAACCCCTGCATTCCATTCTTCTACCGTGCTGATGAGAATGATGAGGTCAAAATCATGGTGGTTTAAAGTAGCACCAATTCCTATTTACAGCAATTTTCTATGAGCCTGCAAGGACTATTTGTCTTGTATGTGCCCATACTGCTGCTCAGCACCCTTGGTCAGAACAGCGATCTGCTCTGAAGACAGCAGGAAAGAGGGATTGCATCAGATGGAACTTTGAGCATCAGACTTCATCTTCTTTCTCTTCCCTGTTACTCGGTTTGTGTGGAGCACAGGCTGACTCAGTCCAACGGAAGGTGGTGCCCAGGGCCCGGTGCACGTTGGGGAGAAGGGACTCTGTGACTTCTGGGAAATTACTCGAGCCCTTGTCCTGTATCCCTGACCAGGATGCTGCTGCCAGCACCCAGCACTGACTGAGCAGCAGCCCTCATCCATGACTGATCTGCCTAGTTCCTTCCAAGGCTCCCAAAGTAACTAACCCATTCTGGTAACAAACTCTTTGGATTCTAAACTGGTTGGTTTCGTTTCACACCATGTATCTTAACATCTCCCACTTTCCTCTGCAGCCTGCCTCTTGCACCTGTATCTGAAACCAGCCCTGTCAGTCCTGAACAGCCACCAGGCAGAGGCTGCTGGCTGGCTAGGCAGTGCCACGGCCCTGTCTGTTCTCATCGCTAGGGGAAGAAGGGCTGCGGTTGCCTTTTGAGTCTTTTTGGTTACTTGACAAAGCTTTATGTGATTATTGGAAGCGGGGGGTGGAAATGTAACTGCACTTTGAAGGATGATGTGTTTCACTTGTACGTGTCCGAAGGTTTTATTTATTTTAAAAAAAATGGGAGAAATAAGTAAAAAGGAAACCACTTAATAAACATGGCTTTGTTTTGAATTCCTGGACTCCAGGTTCTCTATCACTTAAATTTCTTCTCCCATTTTGGTAAGAAGTGTATTCAATGGGTGGAATCCAACGTCCTTTGCTACCTACTGAAATTGCTGGGATGCACCAGCAATGGAGGCAATACCTAACATGGAGGCAGTACCTAGCAACGCCCTGAAGCAAGAGGCCTGACTCTAAGGAGAACGCGTGTCGTGAGCAGAGTTCCTGAAGCGGCAGCAAAACAACTCCCTTAGGTATACAAGAATTAAGTGCACAGATTGCCTACAGCTCCATCTCTTTCAGGCACAAACTGCCTGCTCTTCACACAGTTACAGTCTTACAGCTGAGTTCTATGGAGAACTGCAGTGGCCCTGATGTTCCCAGCCACGTGAAAGCAGCACTGACCTGGGCTAGAGCCTGCAGCAGCACGCTGACCTGTCAGCATCAGAGCTGCAACCACGTGAACGCGCTGTCCATTTCCCCCTTTGTCAACTGCAACAGCAAAAGACCACCTTCGCTCTGTGGCTGAGTTGGCTGAGCTTTAGCAATACAGTAGGAAGAGTTTTTCTTCTAATGCCAAAAGTAGATTAAGGGTTCTTTTTTTTTAAGAGGTTCATTTTGATTTTTCGATAACTGAAAGAAAGTGTATGGAACAATTTGTGCTTTCCTAGGAACCCACCAGAAGCTGGTTTTCTTGAGCTCTTCATCTGAATGTCTCTGGTGTTGTCTGTCAGTGGCACAACGTGTGACACGGGGTTGTGTACATACTGTATCTGTGTAAAATGCTGTATATTCCTCGAGGGAAGGCTGCTCATAATCTGTACCATAACTAAAGGGGTTGTGATTTAATACAGAACATTATTATAAATGGAATAAATATTTATTGGGTGTTCTATTCCATGGCTGTGAAGGAGACCATTGAAGCTCTGCAGTCTGTTGCAGAGGTGACAGTGCTGTTACAAATACGCTTTCTGAATAAACTTATTCAGATGAGTGCTGGCTAGATGTATTTCTTCTGTTCAAATCACCTTGAATTTTGGCAAAAAAATTAATTCTATATAACAACCAACTGGCACAGCTCTACAAACTCCTGCCTTAGTATCGATGCCCTTCTCACTTCATTTTCATGAATGTTTTCTTCTGGACAGACTGCTGCCAGCCCTGAGATTTCTCTCTTGGCTCAGTTTCACATCCAAACCCCCAATGCAGATTCCTTTTTAATTCCCTTCCCTGGAGAAGTGTTTCCCTGCCCCTACCTTTACTTGGAGCGAACTCTGAGCAGACACACAAGGGATAACCATTGTTCAGCTGACACTTAAGCTTTAAACTCCAGGAACTGTAATGCCACCACCACCTCTGAGTCCAGGAAGAGCAGGAAAATGCCGAGGCCAGAAGCAGGAGGCAAACAGCGAGCAGCTGCCAAGCTGGAGGCAGGCAGCTTGTTTGCCAAGGCTGCAGGTCAGGGGGCAGGAGCTGCTCCTGCCTGGCAGCACAGCTGGCACTCTCACCATAACACGTTTAACCATTGACAAGCAGCAGGTTACAGGTTTCTGGTTTTGCCAAATATGAATTACAGTTTCAGCTGAAACATGTTCTTAAAGAACAAGCCTGTATGTAACACCAGGGACAGAGAGTGAAGAAAAGAGATCAGACAGGGGGGGACAAGCAATGGTTGTTGCCTCAGCTGCACAGAAGCTGAAGTTGCAGCTCAGAACTTTGCAAGGACAGAAACAGCTACAGCACATAGGAAGGGATCGCTGGAGATCCGGGCTTGTCACCCACCCCACACCAGCATCCTCTACAGATTAAAGCTTTGAGGAGACTTTTAGCTTATTAAAGATCTTGCTAGGGAGATTCCACCAGTACCCCAGCCAGCTGTAGCCAGCAGCAACCAGGGCTACAACAGGCACCAGCATCACGGCGATGGAGGTCAGAACCCCCCAGGCTCCCAGACTCTTCCTGTGGTAGAGGTGCTGGAACACTGTTAGAACACTGTTAGAACACTGTTAGAACACTGTTAGAACACTGTCACACGGGGGCTTAAGGAATCCCTTAAGGAATCCATTGCAGCTGTTGGGAGAACAGTGCTAAGCTCAAGAATTATGGAGCAATGTGGCTGCCACCCAGAAACAGCACGATGTGAAACGGCAGCACTGCTCTGGCAGGGGGACAGCAGGTTTTCCCAGTTCATACCAGGACAAAAATGCCACTTTGGGTTAGAAGCAAACTCCAGGTAGGAGCTGGCAGCAGACTGCACGTCAGATCCAGGCCCCAGAGACGCTGCTTGCCAGAGACACGACAGCTGTGTTCCACACTGGGGCCTGTGCAACAGCACCGTTCTAAGGACCAAGCAATTGTGTGTGCTGAACTCCCACCTTCTGCGTGCAGCCACTGACGCAGCTCCCTGCACTGCCCTCTCTTCCTGCACAGGACGAGCTGCTCCTCCTGTCCCCACTGCTGAGCTGCTCCACGCTCCCCATCAGGGCCAGAACCTGCGTGCGAAGCTTTTTAAGCTCTACAGGATGAAGAGGCTCAGGTTATAACGAAACAGCTCGAAAATCACCCAGAGAAAGAGCAAGAGAAAGAGAGATGGTTTTATTCTCATTGCAGAGTCCTTCGTTATACAGAAATGATCGTTTATTTCATCCAAGAAACAAGAGTGACAGGTAGATCACAAACTGCATCACAGCGACCACCAGCACTGAGACTGCATCCCCGGCCCGGGGTAACACAGGAACCCAACTGCACACAGCAGAGATCGAACAATCAGCTCAACAACTCAACACCAGGACTTGGTTAACTTTTGGGGTGTATATATATATGTATATAGATATTTTTTTTTCCTACTTAAGCATTTCCTAAAATCCACATGGAAGCAACAAATGGCTTTAAACACCTGGACATATATAGATTTTCCATCTTTATATATATATATATTTATAGATATTTATACCAGTAACGATAGGTTTCTCATTACTACAATACACTCGTTTAACTCCTTGAAGCAGCTGGGGAGATAAAAACAGCTTCACTAGGGTCACATCGGATAGGTGTGGATCACAACACAAACAACACAAGCCATGTGAGCTGAGTCAGAGCACTCCAGGACACAACAGCTAAGAGGCAGGCAAGGTCTCAGAGGGAGCAGCCTACATGTCAAATGGTGGCTTGGGGCTCTCCGGGCGGGAGGGACTGGCCTTGCCCGGCCGGCTGGAAGTTAAAGACAAAAAAAAAAAACAGAACAGAAAAAGGGAGAGGGAAGGAAGAAGGGGAGAAGCAGTAAAACAAGAGTTAAAATATAGAAAGGAACCGTCAGCAGAACAATAAAGGATCCACAACAGAAAGTGAAGACAATTGCACTGCAAAAAGATAACTAAAATGTGGACCGGAGCCAGCTGAGAGCCTGCAGGGGGGTGGCTCCTTTCTGGGAGAGACATGACACCCGAGATGTACAGGGTTGGTATATTTTTAATTCTGAAGTCTTTTTTTTTTTGTAGCATTTTTAATACACATAACATGAAGAGTAAAAATCAAGCCTTAAGGAGATGAGTCGTGATAAACAACAGTTACAAGTTTCCCCAAACACGTACCATCCACATGCAAGAAAAGGCTACAGAAAAAGTCACCACAGTACCCAAAAAAACACTGAAAGATGTGCTTATTCAAAGCAGAAATATTTTTTTCCAAACAAAACATCACACAGCAAACTCCCTGAAAACATTTGGTTGTCCGTTTGCAAAGAGCAGGGGGAGCAGCGTTCCTATTCCCCTCTCCCTGCTGGGTTCAGGAGTCAGCCAAAAACTGATGGAAGCTGCTGGCAGGAGCCAGGGCTTCCCCACGGGGCTCCCATCCCAGCAGGGCTCCCCCCAGCTCCCCGGGGAGCTGAGCCCAGCAGGTCCCAGCTCCGGGTGCTCCCTGCAGGCAGAGGTGTGTGCGCTATCTCAGCTTCTCCTTCGCTCTAGAGGAGGATCGTGCCGGTCCCTGGAGCTCCCCCTTCCCCACCTCCCTGCCTCCCTTTGACAGAAGGTAGATTGCACTGTTCCCAACGTGAAATGTTTGCACCTTAGAAGTCAAAACTAATACACAGGACATGGAATCTGCTCCTAACGGCATCACGCGTTTTGACAGCATTTTTGCTTTTAAGTCACATTTTTTTTTTTTTTAAATCTTCTTAACTAGGATAAAGCAACTACGAGACCAGTCCTAGGTGGTGCTACGGCTAACGGTTGCAGGCAGGACACTTCTCCAGGCTACCCCAGGCAGACGGGAACGGGACAGGCAGCCACTGCTTGGGCTCGGGGCTGTCCCTGGGGCTGAGCTCTGCCGGGAGCCCGCGTACGCCAGGGGTCCGTGCCCCTGGCTGGAGGCTACGCTACGCTCACAAAGCAACACGGGACGCACGAGTGAAGACGACGAGCTCAATCACTAGGCTAGTGCTTAACGAGACACCGGGAAGGGGTGGCGGGAGGCAGAGATGTGGCATGGATGGGAGGAGTGACTGTGGCTGTGGAAGGGAGGGTGGGATGGGGGAGCCGCCAGCACGGCGTCCGTCGCCAGCTGTCTACAGCCTGGAGTTATAAATCTAAGAGGGACGGTTCAGCCGGTCGGATTATGGTAGGTCGAGTAGGTGAGGCAGGGCCCCTTCTGCTGGGAAAAAGCAGAAAACAAACAAACAAAAAAAAAAAACAAGAGAACACACACCGTGGTTAGCACAGCATTGCAGTCACAATCACACATGCTTCTCCACCTCGCCTGAGCCAGCGAGAGAAACAAGCGGAGGCACCCGCTGCCAGGGGAGCCCAGCTCCATCGGGAGAGCTGCAGGCTTGGGTGGCCTCACCCTGGGCTTTCTGCACAGCGTGGGGACCATCCAGCAAGCTGCTGGACAGTCAGGTATTTTTTTTGTTTTGTTTTGTTTTTTGTTTTTTGGCTTTCTCTCTGGAAGTTGTCAAATGCAGCCGTAGTGCCAGCGGGTGCGCTGCCTCTGGAATGAGAGTTGAGAAGCATGGACAACAGTGAGCTCCTGTAGAAGCACATGACAACCACACAGCATGGATGGGTCCTCTGAGACACGCTGCCAGAGGTCTCGGCTGGTTTGGAGAGCACCTGCTTCCCCTGCCCTACTGCCTGATTCCCCACTGCAATCCAGGACACGGATCTCTGGCAGCAGGGCCAAGCGTGCTGCTTCCATTTCTCTGCTTCTTGGGCTCAGCAAATGCAACTTCTGCTGGCTTCAGTAACAGGACTTCAAGCAGTGCCATTGCTTCAGCTCTTTTGGTGGTACTCAGCGAGGTACAGGGGCAGCAATTTAATCCATGGAGAGGACAAACTCATGTTCTAGGATTTCCCTCCTGTAAGGGACTGAGGGGCAGTGGGCAAACAGCAGAAAATCCAAGACAAGAGCTCTGCTGTCGCTCTCAGCTCATTACTGCAGTGCTGCCTGCAGTGTCAGCATCAGGACGGTGCACGATAACCACCATGGAATTGTTCAGCACCGAACCAGAGTAGTGTTACAATCCAAACTGCCTGGAATGCAAAGAGCAACCCAAACAGGATGTAGATCAAACACAGAGGAAGCATTTGCACAGATCAAACGGAGCCAGGTGTCACTGAATTAATGCCTGAACGTTTCCACAGTGACAGCTTTCATTTAGATTACAGAGAATCGACTGAGTGCTGGAAATGAAGGAGCTCCAAATCCCAAGGGAGCTCGGGGGAAGGGAGGGAAAGAGGCAGGGGAGGATATTTGCACTGCTGCAGTCTGACACAGAGAAGTTTTGTTTTGCACTGACAGCAAACCTACAACCAGACCGGTACCAGAGCAGCCATAGTCCTATAGATGGGGGCAAGCTCCCTCTTCTCAGCAAATGAACCAGAGCAATTCTATAGCCCGGCTTATTAGAGCTCAGCAGAGCTTACTGCTCCACACTGATTAAGCCCCAGCTCTCAAAACAATTACAACCACTTGTTCCTGGCCTCAGGTAATGATACATTAAAAAAGCTTCAGGTAGTAAAACATTTCCAAATGTTATTTCCTTGGCTGAAGATGTCAAGGAGTGACGAGCTCATCATCAGCATGCCACTCAAGTCACTTTTCATGTAAAGCAAGTAAGGATTGAGGGAACCCAGACATCACAGGCATCTTGGATGGATGCTGAAATAACACTCATTCTCCTAGAAGCAAAACTTGCAATAAGCTACAGCTGGGGAATCTGTGACCCTGGGCTTCATGGCGTGCAGGATTTGTGCATTATCTCTAAAGGATGCTCGTGGTGTAGATGTGGCCACACCAAGCACCTGACGGCTGTACTCTCACTGAGCAGGAACAGACCTTTGAAACTTTACAAAACTTAACCTTTAGTGGAATGCTGTTGCACTGCCTTCTATGTTAGAAGGCATTTTTTGAGAAGCTTGAAGGGCTTTTTGCCTTTCAGGAGTTTGGACAGGTTGTCCTGATACCTCTGTGGATTTACACAAAAAAGATGCTTGAAGCCTCTGGACTATGTGAAGTGTTCTGGCAAGGGAAGCCACTTGACCCTACCAGAATACATGGGGCTGAAAGGCGCACAAACAATATTTAGGTGGACAGCCTGCTTTGTGTGTTGTACTATGACTGCTTTTTGCAGATGCTCTTATTTCTCCCAGCACTCACAGGATTTTAGGGGGGAAGGGCCATCTTTCAAGTTAAAGGTTTTCTTTTAAAGTTACAGGTTTTTCTCTCTGCTCATATTTCCTGAAGAATTTCTCGAGATGTTTGGAGGAAGGCTGGAACTTGATGATCTTTAAGGTCCTTTCCAACCCAAGCCATTCTAGGCTTGTACCTGCCTTGTAAGTTTATAAAGGCTGAGAACTCTCTCCCAGGACAAAAAAAAGAGGGAGAAGTTGTCTCTCAGGCACCATTTACCCTTGAAGTGCTGTTTCAGCCTACATTGCTAGCCAAGCCCTCTTACCACTGAAAAGCAAATTTCTTCTGTCAGAACAAGGAATAAAGTTTTGCTCACTGGGAGGCTCACAGCAGTCTCCAGCACGAGAAGAAGACAGACCCTGGCAGGAGCCTGGACACCAGTTACGGTCACATTCCCTGAAGCTGATTCTTCAAGCCATACTCAGACTATAAAAGTGAGATAATTGTGTCCAGGAACCAGCAGGTTAATGCTGAGCTCTGCTGATGAGAACCTAACAGAGATGGTAAAACACTACACTGAGTCACTTGGGCTGCAAAAGCTTGCTGTCAGAAGGTTTGGGGTGCTTTTTCATTTAATTTTTATTTCCTTGGTGCTCTTTGTGCCAGATTAAGAACAAAATGCCCCGTAACAGCGAGTCCCAGAACGAGGTACAGACAACAGCAAGCCTGTCTCCTCAGATATTGACCAGGATGCACATTTCTAGAGCTGCCAGGGATGTCTGCAGCAGGCAGAGCACTGGAGGAAGATGTGGATTGCTCCAACACTTCTGCAATACGTCATCAGCAGAGTGCTAGCAGATGACATCCACAAGGAACATGCCCATCACTGAGCAATCGCTGCACTGGTTTGATGTGAGGTGGCACCGCTCAGCTCCAGCCAGTTACATGCAGCTGTAACCATCACCCCTGACTGCAAGAGGGGGGCCAACCTCCTCACCTGACTCATGGGCTTGAACTTGTGCTGTTCCCACTAAGACAGGACTTCAGCACACACTCCCCCAGCTCAGCCTGCCTCAGCCAGCAGTAAGGGAAGCTGCGGGAGCTGCTGCACTCCCCTGAGTCAGACCCCTTCTAGAAGCGATGTCCACAGAAAAAGGGAGGAGTCCCAAACACCCACACCTGCCCTGTTCTGCTCCCTCTGTCCCTTTGTTGGTAAGGGCTGCAGGTTTGCAGGAAAAACATGAGGGAGAATTTGCCAGATCTCCTACTTCAGACCCCCACCCTCAGCACTGAGGGCACAAGAGCTGGTCCTTGGATGCTGGGCCAGCACAACAGACATGAGCCTGCCATGTCACTGAGCACAATGCTGCAAAATGCAGGGAGAGACAGGAAAGGGATACAGGCAGGAACCCAGGCAGAGTGTTTTGGGGAGGATACAGACCACTAAACTCTTCCTCGTGCAGGGGCACAGGAGGGCAGGCAGTTTGAACAGAGGCAGAAGAGTAACAAGAGGTAGAGGGTCAAGTGGAGAACGAGCAAAGGGAGTTTGCTTCTAACTGTGATCATTGGATGCAAGGGGAACATTCAGTGCCAGAGTTATCCTGTACCCAGACATGGAAATCCTGCTGTTAATGACCCAAACTCCTCCTGCTGTCCACAAGCACTAGGGACACAGTGAGGAAGGGAGCACTTCTCCAGCCAGACATTGCAATTTAAGCAGAGGAGTCTGAACTGACAGCTCCTCAAGTCTACCTCAATCCCAACGGAGCTGACAAACAAGATCAAAACAGAATTCATTCAGTTAATCTCCCACTTAGTGTGGATATCAGCCAAATGAAAGACACACACCGTTTAGACCGTGTTGCCAGAACTCATTCCCCCATTCCAGCTCCTCTACCTGGAAGCAGAGAAAGGATCCTGCAGTAACCAGAAGCCAGGTACTGAGGCTTTCCCAGCTCCTGCAGCTCAAGCAGCTGCTCTGTCTCTGATCAGCCAGCCTTTCTGTTCAAGACTCCTCCCTTTATGAGATCCTGGCAGAGGTGATTCATTGGACAAGGGACTCTCACTAAGACAAGAACTGGGCAGCAGAGCAAAGTGATGGAGGATGGGGACACAATGACTCATGCATTGCAGGGAAAGTGCAAAACGTACCGTGGCTGCCAGTCCTCAGGGGTCACTGATAGTGATTCTGAAAGACAACATGAAATCAACATGGCAGTTCAGACAGTTCAAGGCAGAGGCCAAACAGACTGTCAGGAAGGTGGAACAGAGACAGACATGCGCTTGCACTGAGCCACATTCGCATGCCCCCCCTCCCAGAACACCACACAAGTGTGCACTGCTGGGCAGGGCTGCACTCCGCCATGCAGGACTTCACATCCACTCACAGCCTCATCTTTACACACATCCAGAACCCTGCTGTGCACAGGGATGTGTTCAGGGCCATTGCTCTATTCACACACCACCAGCTGCTGCTCACTCTCCCACCCACCTGGATACACACCGAGGGTATTCACACATCCAGAGACCCCCAGCACATTCACACCTGCTCAACCAGGTCTCAGCACCAGGTGGGCTGACTTGTCCCTTGCTGAGGATTCCTATCTTCTGACCACATTAAGTGTGAGAGTCAAAACAGACAGCTCAGGAGAGAGCGGGGTAACATGCTGTGCTGAGCACTGAGTACTACCCAGAAGAGGGAAGCCAGTAAGTCACTAATCATAAGATCATCTACTTTGACCTCCTGAATAACTGATGTCTAAAAATGTGTCAGTTATGCTTAAAGTGATGCTGAGTGCTTGCATCGTTTTTCCTTAGACATACCAAGAGTAGAGAACCCCTTACTGCCTTGAATAGATTTTTCCAGTAGTTAAGTCATTCTCATTTAAACTTTATTTTTCCTTTAAGCTTGCCTAAACTCTTTCATCTGTAGTTTTTGTCAAACTGTTTTTAACTGAAGAGACTAAGTACCTGCAAGAATATCTTTACATTTTCTTTTTCCAGGCCAAATCCTTCTAAATGACCCCAATGGGCACACAGTCCAAACACAGCCCCTGACTGCACAGAGGCAGGACTTCACATCATCTGCAACTTTCAGCTCCCAGCAGATTGTCTTCAGTACTACGCACTTTTGTAGTAGAATAAATAAATGCTAAGCACAGAGGCAGAGTGGAAAGTGAGCCTTAACTGTACCTAATTACATGCAGTAAAATCTTCCTATGCATGAAAATGGACCATGTGGTGTTTGCATGTGAAAGCATGTGTCTATGCAAATATGTTTATGAGAAGAGAAGAGCAACACTCGTCTTTAAGTTCATCATCCGTAACACCAGATGCTTACACAAACTGGAAGCACATACATATAGCTCAACTTCTGCACAGATATCAAAGTGCATATGCACACAAGGCACATCCAGCCACCACCATGCACTTCCAGGTCACTACACAACACCAACTCCCAGAGCACAGCCCACTCATGCCACCTACAAGATCTTTCTTTTCACACACAAAAAGTAGTGTAGCCCAGTTAGCAAGGGAAAAGATGGGTATTAAAAAAAGCAACAGTGGAGATGGCATTCGTTCACCCATGGCAGAAGGACCCGAGTCCAAGTGCTAGCAGGGAACACTCTTATTCTATATACAGGAGAAGAAGAGAAAGAGTCCCTTGTCATTGGAAATTCTCCATTCATCAGTGAACTCAAATGACAAGCTGGTATCAGGATCCGGAGGAGTCTATGAACGACTGGAAGAATCAGAGAGGGGGATCAGAGAATGAGCATGAGAACTTCTTCACTTCACAACTTCAGGAATTACTTTCTCAACTCCAGATTAGGGCAGTCTGTAGCATGCAATCCAACCTTCTATCCCTCCTCCTAGATCAAGGGATTGCTAAGTACAAAACACTTTCTTCTGCTGCTCCTGTGCAGTTCCCTACATTCCCCTAAACCCTTCTATTTCATACAAAAGGCAGAACAGCCATTAAGGTAAACTATGACAGATTTCATCAAAAAAGGCCAATTCATTCCAGCCATTTGAGGGATCCTATCATGATGATCAGGTATATAGAACATTTTTCATGAGTGAAGAAATGAAACTGTGTGAAAGAAGATGGAGACAGAACAAAACGTAAACAGTATACGAAAAACAAAACTACAAAATAACAGTAGATGGAAAAGCAGGGTCACAAGAAGCAAGAGCCAAAAATACAGAGCAAAAGCATGCTGACATCCACAGGTGCCACCAGCAGGACTGCAGTCCCTGGGGCAATGCTGAGCCACGTGTGGACAGGTTTCTGAGGAAACTGCATCAAGGCACATACGGAGAACTGGGGCAGAGGCACCAAGAAAGTAAAACTGTTTGCACACACCAGAGTCAGGAACTGATTCATCTCTTTGGAGTCCATCCGCTTCTGGGCTAGATACAGCCTGGCAGAGAACACTTCCCCTCCAATCAGACACTGCCAAGTTTGAGCTGGGGCACTACCACGGGCAGAAGACTTAACTGCTTCTGCCACAGAACATCACCACCTATTGACAGGCTGGGTGCTGTCACAGGGAACGGCAAAGTTTCAGATATGCACCACCAGCACTCACTGCAGAGTATTTTCTAAGAAGGAAACGTTCCTACAGACATGTCTCTGGGTGAGGGGGTTTTGGTTATCCTCATTCTTTATTCTGCAATGCCTTCTCTTCCTCACAGGGAGATCAAGTACGAACATACACGTTCCTGGTTCCAGATTGCTTCTTAAGTCCTCTTCAGGACCAAGTGCATAGCCACAGAGGGAATAACCCCTTATTACAATATTCAAGTGTGTTTGAAGTGACTGAACAAGAAAGGAATTGAGTTTGCTAATGGGAAAGTAATGCTGTGTCATTTGAATCCTTTAGGCTGGAAAACATTCAAGTTGACTTAAGAAACAACAGAAGTGTCTACAAAAAAAACCAAACTGCTTCCCCGCCGGTGAAATCACAGTATTCACACCCAGCAAAAAAGAATCTAAACACTCTAAATGAAGGTCCCTCTAACTTGGCTTTGAAAAACAAAACAAAAATAAAACTGCCAGGAGAAGGGCAACTTCAGACTTTGGGGGACTCTATACAGAGGGGAACTGCCCTGAAAGGTATCCTATTACTTCAGTTCTGTGATTTTCTGGCGAACACCTACTATTTGTAAGCAGAAGAATTACGATCATTTTAATAAAGCTCTTGGGTACCAGGTCCTCTTCTCCCAAC
Source organism: Penelope pileata (assembly GCA_013396635.1). Taxonomy (NCBI): domain Eukaryota; kingdom Metazoa; phylum Chordata; class Aves; order Galliformes; family Cracidae; genus Penelope; species Penelope pileata. The sequence goes on from WBMW01003399.1 coordinate 77,916, forward strand.
CTGTGCATGGAGGCTGGTTCAGAGAAGAGGCTGCCCTTCTATTCTCAAGAGCTGCCTTAGCACTGAGACACCTGTACAATACCTGAGGGGACAGCGATGCTCCTGCCCATGGACCAAACTCAAATAACTAGAGGCTGCACCCAAATCAAGCACTCCATTTGCCTTCCATGGTCCAGGCAGACCAGGTACTGTTGAAAATGCTACCCAGACGCTGAACACACCCCACCTGCCTGGATCCACACTTCAGGACTTACCTGGGAACACCAGGAGGAGCACGATTAGGTCGAGAAGGAACCTGAGGTGGGGGCCCAAAGGGATCAGGAGAGGCACCTGGCCTGGAGGGCACAGGGGGGGCACCACCCAGCGTTGACCCACCAGCAGGAGGTGGCCCAGGAGCTGGGCCTCGAGACCCAGGCCTGGCGGGTGGCACAGCGGGAGCTCTCCTTTGTGGCGTGGGGCTGGACGTAGGAGACCTGGCAAACAAAGAGAGACATTCAACTGCAACAACAGGCCTGAGATTCCTGTGTCACCATCAGGTCCCCCAGATGTTGTCTTTAGTGCTCCTTCATATCACTTTAAGCACCACTCTTGGCTTTCAAGAGCTGTGCCAGGTCTCAGGTTACCTTCAAAGCTACTTCAGGTCCCACCTAGCCTAAGGATTTAGCAGCTTCCACACCCATGAAGATGCAGCAGCCCTACACAGCTTTCAAGGCATAGCAGCCTCCCAACACAAACACCCAGAACTCTTCGTCCACAGGCAGAAGAGGGGAAGAGAAGGCCTCCCTGTCTCAGTGGGAGGCCCCAGCCAGCCACTGAAGAGGCATCAGGCAGGTCTGTGGGGCTCTCCCCCTGAGCCTCTGGTACCTGCGTCCAGATGGTACGCTCTGCACCTGCAGCCAAGAGTCGTCCACCGGTGGGGGCATTGGGGTGCTGATAGTGCTGGTGTTGATGTCCCCGATGATGTTCAGGGCCTCTTTCAGGGCATGGTACATGCGCAGCATTTCATCGCGCCGCTGGGCCTGCTCTGCTGATTCCTCCATCAGCGTGTTCTGGTCCCCGCAGGAGTACAGGTTTGCCAGCAGCTCCGAATGGATGAAGTCCTTGGTCTGTAGGGGAACAGAACAGAGGGAATCAGTTGCCAGCACCTTCCAAAGCACTCAGTTCTGCCCTCCCTCCCAAACCTCCTGTCAAGCCGCCTTCAGATTTTTGTCCCCTCCCTGTTTTTCCCCATCTCTATGGCTTGCCACCTCTATCAACCAGTGGGATAAGTACATTGTTTATCATGAGGTGCATGATTGTCTTCGGCATGAGGTCTCTGATGGTTTTGTTGACAATTGCCATGTAGGAATCCACCAGATTCCTGATCGTTTCCACTTGTCTCTCCAGTTGAGGATCCATGGAATGCATGAAACTGTCTGATCCATTCTCCTCCGCTTCACTGGCCTGCAGAGAAAGGCAGAAACATAACAGCTCCTCAAATGTAATACACAAAATTAGTTCTTCCACAACAGTTCAGTGAAGAAAATGGGGAAACATGCAGGAAGTGCATGCAATAAAACTTAAACTTGCATTTTGAGCCGTGATCATCAATGCACAGCTCAGCTTGTATACACTTCCCTGTAACAGAGACCTGAACAGTAAAGGTGCTCTGTTAGTGGGAAGTAGCTACACAACAGGTGAAAGGCAAAACCACACCTGACCAACGCTCACAGGGCACCACTCCAGTGAATACCCAAAGCTATACTTTTAGTGTAAACAGCTTCCCAGTAGGTTCTTCTTTTGAGCTCCACTTTCCAGGTCCAGATTCATTGCAGACCTGAGAATCACTGACCATAAATTCAGCCTTAGAGGCTCTCCAACATATCCTTATCCTCATTATACAACTGAGGAAACAGATATGGAGAGGTGAAATGACTGCAAGCAGGCAGAATAACACAGGAAACCTTCCAGAACACGAACTGAAAATTCTGCATCATTGCTGCCACTATCTTTTCTTCCACACAAATCAGAAGAGTCTTGTCCTGCCTGCCTGAAGTGAATTGTTCAGATTTCTCTAAGGTAAAACTAGGAGCATGCTGTTTGACAGCGGGCAATTGCCAAGGCTCATCCATTTGAGATCAATTTCAAAGCAATAGACCATGAAAGTTTTTGCTGCCTCTCTCAACAAAACCCCCTTAATTTTAAGTAAAAATCTTTCTTTAAACTGTCCCAGTGACAGATTTGCAGCATCGCAGGAAATTGCTTATCTACTTCTTTGGGGAACAAAATATGAGAAAGAGCAAATTCCTCTGTCCATTTGAAGAAGATCTTACGTAACCAAGTAATGGAAGGTCTTAGTGAGCATTGTAAGGTAAAGGAAGTGGAAGTCAAACAGGACAACTCAGAAAAAATGAGGGTCAAAAAAAAAAAAAAAAAGCAGATTTCCAACAAGATGCAGAAATCATACAAAAAAAAGGGACAAATAAAAAGAAAAAAGGAAAACCCAAATCAAGAACAGAAACAGCAGCATCCAACAGAAGGTACAAAGAGAGAAGAAAGAAATGTCTCTTAGGAAACTGTGACAAAAGGAAAAAAAGAATCATATCCAGGGAGAGCCCCAGGCGGCAATACAAAGAGGGTCAGACTTACTTTGTCCTTGTCCTGGCAGGCCAGTTTGAGCACACATGAAAAAAATTAAAATAAAAAAGGGACAAAAATGAAAAAAGATTTTTAGCTGGTCTTAGAATTTGGAGAAGATCTTAAAATAGCACTGAGCAGACAGAAAACCAATCCCACTAAAAATGTATGAATACTTCAATTACTCTGGAAGAGGAACAATAGAATTGCTTAGCTAAACTGAAAATCAGAGTGGGATGCTCTGCAAAGGAAATCGTGTTATTAGCAACCAAGTGCAACTTATACTTAGCTACAATGGTTACTTGTTATTCCTTACATAGGGTTTTGAGACAGCCAAACTAGAGATCAGTGTTCCTTTGTCAAGCCACTCCATTTACACACCAATAGGTGGCACATGTCCTTTACGAGTACGTTTTATAAGCCCCAGTCTGGTTCAAAGCCAGTTTGATGCCACGTCACTACTAAGGCCCAGAGTCCCTAATCTTTATTAATTTTTACAATATCACACCAGTTTGTCAGGAAATGCATTTAGGCAGAAACAGCCCATCTCCAAGTGTAACAGGAAAGATGTACGCAAGAAGTCTACTAGAAGCAACAGATACAGACAGATAAGCAATTATCACTTTTCTAATAGGAAAACTATTTATAGCAGCTTCCTCTCAAACAGAAACAGGAAAAGCTTCAAACAGGAACTTTCACCACAGTTCTCTAAAACACTTTTAAAGCAGAGCAGAATGCTGACACCAAGTGTTGCAGGACAAGGCTAAGGGAAGAGATAAGCAGAAAGGGGAAAAAAATCCCTTCTGGGAGTGGCAAGGAACAGGAGAACAACCACAAAGAAGCTGTGAAGCTCTTCACAGCACTGTACAGTGAAGGATACTGAGAAACAATGGTGCCTTGGCTCAGCAGAGATGTACCACTGAGGTAAGCCAGAGACCCTCCTACTGGGGATTTCTTGCCCACAGAACATGAGAGCTAAGAGGGTTCACCAGGGCAGTCTTTGCCTACTTGAGGATGCCAGTTATTATATCCTTCCTTAAAGGAAGCACCAGAACATAAGAAAAAAAAATCAAATTTGTTCTAAAATATTCCCAACTCAGGAAGGAGACAGAACCTTCATGGACTTATTTAACAGAACAGTACGCAGCAATTCTTAAAATGTATGCCATGCTCCTTCCCACCCCACCATGGCTGTGTAACTTACCCCAACACGTTCTGGGTAAACGCCTGCACGAAGGAAGGAAGCTTTCCAGCTGTCCACTTCCTCCTGGGTCTCACAGGCCAGCTCCAGCTGCCGGTAGTCCTTGTAAACATTCCTGAGAAGACAAACATTTCACTTTTAGCCATTGCTAAACAGGCAGTTGCAGAGATTTGACAAAGATGTCAAATGAGCAGGGCATCTTCTCGTCATTTTAAGGAGGATGCACTGAGTCCCCTACTAAAATCCTCATTATGCCCTTGCAGAGGGAAAAGTTTCCCATAAGCAAGTTTGCGCCCACATCAGTTACCCTTTCAAACCTCTAGCCTTATCCTAAAAGCCCCAATTTCAACAGGGACTGAAAGATTATCTTTTCAATTCTGCTCACTTCTCCAACCAACCCGGGTCCCTCTTTCTGCTATGGATTTCCCTATTCACTCATCGAAAACTGTAATGTTCAGTAATAAATTTATACACCAATCATGGCCAGGCCCAGGTAGCCCTATCAAATAGCTGAAGATTAAGTTCACACTGCAGACCATAAACCAGTGAAGAAAGTGACACACAGCTATCAGGTCAGAAGGAATGAAGTTAGACTGCTCTTTAAGAATCCCCCATCTGCCCAACAATTATCTTTAAAGGACAGCTGTCTAAGGAGGATGTGGACATCTCAAGGCACTCATTTCTAATCCCTCTTAACTAATATTGTATACATCTTGCCCCTAGCTTTGACAGCTTGCTGTGTTGGGGTGCAAGCATACCTCTGTTCAGTGTTGAAGAGAGCGAAGATGTGTTTGCTGGACATGAACCCCTTCTCAACATCTCGCAGTTTCAGGTTATCCACTGGCAACATATACTTCTTCTCTTTCTCCTGAAAAGGGGATCAGTAACAAGTCACTCACCGCTCCAGTAAATCCTCTGTTCAGGTTAGGATGGAGGAGTCTGTCAGCAACGCAGTCCCCAACACTGCTGGGGGGCATTCCGAGCCCAGGCTGGACACAGCAGTCGAGCCTTCCTGCTGCCCTTCAGCAGAATCTACAGAGCTGGACACATCCACCATGCAAACCAGCCACTGCAAACACAACTCCCCCAGCCTCACCTGGAACCAGTCAGAGAAAGAGCCCCTCAATCCACAACAGCACACCAAGAGCAGCACGCTTCAAACCCACTCCCTCCACCTCCCAAAGGTGCTGGTAAGAAAATCCATGGCTCTTGAGCACCAGTTTAAAGTCTCTAAAAACCTGTGTCTGAGTTCAAGAAAAGCCAAGCACGTGATAGAGACATTGATCTGACATAAGTTAGAGACTACGCCAACTTAAATTCACTTCTAAAATAACTGACTTTCATTTCGTCTTGTCACTGCCCTCCACTCTCTAAAGGACTCACAATAACCAATAAAATATTATTTAAGCAACAATATGCATCGAAAGATAAAAGAGCAAGGCTGACTACAATTACAGGATACTGTAAGGCTACTTGAAGGCTTCCTGTGTTGAAAGGAGTCAAATAATCACACTTATTAATGAAAATTTCATGCACTGAATAGTTGAAAGCTCAAGCAATACAGGCACTTTAGTGCTTGGTGACTGTTAAAGTCACAGCCTGAAATCCCAGTGACAGTGACCAGCCTCAGACAGCCTTATGGGACTCATTTTTCAGAGTAACAACAGCCATGACCTTCCAAGCACAGTTCCTATGAGGTATCTCCAGCTAAAAATAGAATAAGGCATCCAACAAACACACTCAGTTTTGGTCCTAGGTATCATCTTTTTTTAAAAAGAGATTTGACCTTAATTTTGATACATTCAGAAGCTAAGTCAGAAATCCTCCCTGCTTAGTTTCAGATCTGGTTCTACAGCACATTAACAGATGTGAATTTGGTGTAAGGTCCCCACTTCGAACCTGCTCCAGCTGGATATTATACTCCAAAATAACAAGAGAGGGAGCCATCACACTGGTCTCCAAAAGGCAGCACACAGCTTTCCCAAGACTCAAACAGAAACAGAGCATGCTCCTGTGTGCAGGCATGCAAGTGTGACTGCTTTCTTGGGAGCATCTGGTGTCTGCAAACCTCTTGACTGGGGGGAAAAAAAAAAAAGGTGATTGCTCTCACGGGAAATGAGAGCAAAAAGCAAGATGGCCAGTGAGCAGAGATCCTAAAGACCCAGATAGAAGAGAGGGGCAGAGCAGCAGATAAAGATGACAAAGCTGCTGAGCTCAACCACCCAGAGGACAGCGAGGGCAGCCAAGTGTCCTCTGAGGTCACAGTTAAATCAACTCGAGTTTAAGGACACCAGACACTACACAGTTTAGACAAGTCCCAGAGATCAAACCATACCAGCTAACTGCTAGGTTTGTGCAACAAGAATATCCCTGGAACAAGTGGCATCTAGAAAACAGAAGACAGCACTTGAGCAGCTGCCAAACCCTGAGTTCTCTCCCATGAAAAATACTGGGCTTTAAAGCAGGAAAGCTCTTCCAACCCAGTTCCCCTGGATTTTTCAATATTAGCTGTCTAGATTATGGATAGGCAAGCATTTTTGTGATGGGACATCTGTCAGCCAGGTGTTGGTCCCCCAAGCCATGCAGACCACTTTGGGTTCTGTAAGCCACAAACAGCTTCCAGCTTTCTACTACCTCCAGTAGTAATTATGCTGGGTTAGGTTGAACTAGTGACCTAGAAGTGAAGTACACCAACTGCTAACTCTCCAGACAAGACAGCCCATCCCCACATCTACGAGAGCCTCAGAGGCTGTGAAACACATCATGTGAAAGCTGCCTGAGAAAAATCATTCTGTAGCGTTAGAATCACAACATTCCATAGAAATTCAGCAATAAAGTCATTCTTCAGGGATAAAAGTCAAATGGTAAGGGAATCCCATGTCCCAGATATGGAAATGCATGCTCTTTGCCAGAGTTTCCACTTTCACCCTTGCTAAGCTCTTGTATAAACGCTGCCACGTGATCGAGACAACGCTATCTCTGCATGCTGTCTTTCCATACAGCAGGGGAAAGACCCATGTAACTGCCTGCCAGCATAACACGTACTCCTCTGGCTCCAAGGCAGGAAAAAAAGCAATCAAATTGGAGGTCACTGCTGCAAGGCAACAACCCCCCACCCCACATGGGCTGCACACAGCAAGGAGCCCCTGCTGCTCTCCATCACCCCACACCTCCCCTCTCAGCCCCCCCTTAAGTCTTTCCAGCTTCTCAGTTTTCAGTCCAGCCTGTTTTATATCAACACTCTGACTTCATTTCCTGAATGTAGAGACAGGAAAGCGTGGAACGAGCTGCCAAGGGCTGAGCCTCTCAAAACTTTGGCTGAGCCCTCTGCCCATATGTTAGTAATCCAGCAGTATGTGCTGTGGCTGAACAGCATCCTGGCCAAGAGGGGAAAAGGGCTCCTCTCTCTAGCTTTCAGGAATTGGAGAGGGGGAGAAAAAAAGACTGCCAGCACACATTGAAGTGGGAAAGGTGGTGTGTGAAATACTATAGTGAAAGCCCTCAGCCTGATCTTAAGAGGCTCATAAGACCTCCTTCATCTACAGAGGGAAAAAAAAAAGATAGAACTCTCTCAGCAGCATAATGTAGGTTCTGTAAAAGGTACACGTGGCCTAAAAATTCATCTGTAGAGCCATGAGGCCAAGGAGAGTTATTGAAGTTGTAGAAGCACTCAGACTGACCCTATGAAACAGGCCGTGGATGCTCAGTGTTTGCTAGCTGCCCCTAACCAGTGCTGCTGAGCCTCACCAGGTCACACCGCTTGCACAGAGAGCTGCAGGAAGGTAACTGCAAGCTCCTTGCACAGGCAGGGAACATGCCAGAGGATTACTGCCTCACCCCCAGCACAGAGCAGATAGAGCCATATGGCTCTGTGCTTCACAGCTACCACCACGGAGGGAACGTACACGCTGCCAGGAAGGAGAGCAGGGGACGTGGGCCATTCCCAATAGTGGGGTGCAAGCCACAGCCGTGGGTGGGAGAGGAACGCTGCAGCTGCGACCTGATGATCTCACACAGCTCCTTACTGTGGCTGACTTAAAGATAATGTTTTTAGCCCGAGGCAGAAACGGTTTATCCTATCATCTGAATATCTGTCGCTATCCTGGAGGTGATAACCTACAAGAAATCCACAGAACTCAGCGGGCAGCAAGCCAGCCTGACTCAAAGCATTTCCTCCACTCAACTGGACTGTCTCAACAGCAAGCTGCATTCTCCTGCTCTCAGATACACGCAAAGTAAAGCTGGCAGATGTATGTGTGGGCTCCCCTAGGGTTGGCAATTGGCACTTGCAGTACAAGAAAATAATTGGCAGAATTATTTGGTCTCAGTTTGTGTTCAGAGCACAAAAACTAATTAAAGGTTTCCCTGTAGCTGTTATGACAAGCACCTCCTTCTGCACCGAGACAAGGGGCTATGGATACAGGAGAAGGAGCACTGCTGCTGTTTTCATTTGTGGCCATGTGAAATTAGGAGCAATTCGTCTTCCTTAAACCTCTTAATCTCCCTTCTCATAAAATGCAAAGCTTCATATTGGGTAAACAAAAGACTGAGTAAACAAATCTGCCCCAGAGATGACTGGAAGTTCAGTCAAATTGTTTATGACATTCTGGGATCTCCTGCAGTAACACTCACATGGAAAAACACCAACTTCATAATTAAGAGTAAACCTCCTGCACGGACACATGCACACTATACAGCTGTTAGGAAGAATGCTCTAAAAGCCAGACTGGATTATTTGAAAGCAAGTTAGTTGAGTGCTTCAAGTAGAACACCTTCTCCAAGCGAGATGCCTCCAAGCACTCACTGCTTCTTGTTTTTGCAAGGAAAATACACGCTGGGAGAACACCAGAAGAGCTGAATTCCTGAGCTGCAGCTCTTGCAGGCAGCCCCGCTCACCCATAACACACATCTCAATCATTTCTCCAAAACACAGCCCACCTGCATCACTTTCCCTTCAGAGCATAGTTTTTATTAAAATAAATTACTGGACACTGATCAGTCCTCCAAGCTGCAAAGCAGCTGTAGTGGCTTGTTTACACAGGAAAGCTACACTGGTTCAACTTAAACAACACATCTTAAGATTTTAAGCTGATTTAGTTCAAAAGCTCTGCAGACACCAGCGCTGGACTCATGTGATTAATCACAATCATTACTGCTGGCTTGGTAAGCACAGCAATGGCAATTGGCAGCACTCACGTTTCTCACCTGCTCAGAAGCACAGAGCAAGGCAGCAGCTGATCTCGTGCAGATTTCAGCCTGCAGCCAAGTGCATGGGTGGCCACAACCAGCTGCTTGCACCCCTAGGAAGCCATCAGAGCACGATTGGGAAACAGACAGACAGCAAGCAGCTTAAGAACCAGAGGGGCTATAATGCCCCAAAACTCCGTTGTGACCTCTCTAAGGTCACAGCAGTGCCATCAGCTTTTGCAAAGGGCGAGCGTGCACTTTTGCCACATCTGTTCCTGTGCCAGGGCAGAGATGGACCATCCATCCCCAGGTGTCTGAGTTGGTTTGATCAGACAAAGTGCAACATGTGTCAGAAGCGTTGCACACCTCTGGGAAAAGGAGAGGCTTGGCTCCCCTTCCCCAGCACACGGCTGGGGCCAAAGTGGGAGCTGTGGGCGTTCATATTTTTAGCCACAAATCTGAACTGTCCACCAGTGAGCACAGAAGAAGCGGCAACCCTGGCAGGGCGACACGCGGCACAGACAAAGGCCTCTTTATGCCTGCAGCACCAGGGAGAGAGGGAGCAAACCGCACGGGCTGGGGAACATCTGGAATCAGTACATGGGAGCCAAGCGCCGCAGAAAGCAACGGCATTCCTCAAGTTTCCATGCGAGGTAGGGAACCTTCCTTTCCCCAGCGCAACCTTATCCGCCAGCCGGCTCACTTCCTGCCAACCTCCGGCCTTCCCAGCAGCCAGCAAGCTCCTCCCTCGAGTCTAGTTAGCTTTCCACTGCCACGTCAATTGAGGCAGAAGGACAGAAGGGAAGCAAGAAGGGAGGGAGCAAAAACCAGAAGAGGGAGGGAGGGAGGCTCAGCAATGCCAGAGGTGGTGGGGGGAGAAAGAGACGGGATGTGGATTGCTCCTGCAGTAGCCGGAGGCGAGCTGCAAAGGCAACTGGCCAAGGTGGGTCAAAGGACCCTTTTGAGGACTTGGAAGCAAAGGCTGCTCTGGGTTGAGCTTTGCTCCGGACTCCAGGCAAAGGGCTGATCTACAGGACAGAGCTGGGCAGGAGGAGCTGAGCGCGCACGGGGCCTGGGAATCCTCCCACCCAGCTCCACTGACTGTTGTGCCAGATAGATCAGGGAGAAAAGGGGTTGAATGAAGCAACAAGTTCTGTACACCTGGGTGACAGCCAAAACTTCACAACATTTCCTCCCTGAGCAGTAATTGATTTTTTTTCTTCTTCTTTCTAAAGGTGCAGCATACTCAAGTGGAAACCAGGTACCAGCCCTCTGACACCAGCACTGGAAGAAGGAGCTTCAAAGTTTGCTCTAAACTGGAAACACACAGGGAACAACATCTCTTCTCAGCTGCCAAAGGAGGATGTTTCTTCCATCATGACTTGGACCTTCCTTCACCCCATCTCTGCCCCAAAACCCCATCCCAAAGGGAGGGAGGGGAAGGACTGATGAGCTGCTGATAGCCGGAGAGCAGATCACAGAGGCTCCACTCCGTCTGCCCAGTGTTCAGACTACCTGTTCAGGACTACGAGATTGTACAGTAGTCTGCACATTGGTTAGGCTGTGCTGGGATACACCACACACTGCCAGTGCTGCACGGGGACGGCAACACCTGCACGGCAGAGGGAGATGCTTGGAGAGGGAGGGGGCAGCTGCATGCGAAGTTCACCCATCCCTCAGCCTGTGAGGATAACACCCTTTGAAGCCATGCTTGATCACTTTTATCTGCCTGTTCACCAGCCTACTCACATGCTTCTTATTCTTTCTCCACCTCTCCTTCACCCCCTTCTTAGCCACCGTTTCTTTCAGCTTCATGCACTGTCCCAGGGATGGTTGTGTTCAGGATGGCTTGTTTCACACGCTGAGCTTTGCATAAAGTGCAGAGAGAAACAGAAGGGCCTGGGGAGTTACAGCAGCACTGCTCTTTGCTACCTGAGAAGGCACGATCAAGCCAAGAAAGGTGACTGGAGAGAGGGGAATCCACATCTTAAAGAATGCTGATCATTTAAAAAAGAAAGGATAAAAAACTCAAAGGATTGAAAGTTGGAGGTTTGAATGTTCTGGAACTTGTGCTTGCTTTGAGATTTGTCTGGAAAATAAAAGAGGAACAGTGAGTGAAACTCTAAATGAGGACTGAGTAAGAGAAGAGAGTTTATCCAGGAGATAACGCACTTTTGAAGAACATAAGTGAATGAAGGAACTCCACAGATGATGTAAAGATGGAACATGTTTCACAGAGCACTGGAGAGCAGTGTGAAGGCAAGAGAGGAAGAACCTCCCAGCAAACCTGCTCCTGTGGTCTTTAAACCAGGTGCAAAAACCAGGATGCAGCTGGACCAGAGTCACCACCTCGTTACCAGGCTGTGGTGACTGGTGGGGATCAGAGCAAAGAAAGGATTCCTGCCAGCACATCTGGGCCTCAAGGACACAGACTGGTGGGGGCAGGGGTGGGGGCAGGTGGGG
>WBMW01003399.1:89394-142254 GCA_013396635.1 Penelope pileata
TGGGGGGGCTGCATGCATGTGTAGCAGGGGAACAACCTCAGTGCTGATCAATGCATTTATTTGTAAACTAGAATTGGGTACAAGACACTGAAAGGTACAGAATAAGCAGCTATCTAATGACTATAAGGTCACATTTTCCCCAGAACAGGAGAGTACCTTTGTACTTCAGGCCAAGGGGAAGGCATAGAGAGCCCAAGCACAGCTGATGCAGAAGGAACCAGCACAATGCATAAAGAATATGAAGCATCCCCACATATGCACCTGAAAGCACTGAGAACTCTGCACCAACCCCTCTTGTACAGACAGGAATCAAAAGGCACTGACATTGCACACAGTACCAACTTGCAGACAGCAAGCAAGGCTGTACTCTTCTCATGGACTCACCTGTCACTACAAGTACCAAGTCTCTAGTATACGATTTACCTGAGGACAGGAGGTCCACCTGTCCTGCACATGCACACAAAGTGCCAAAGGAACAGCAGATCTGTTGAACAGCAGATCTGTCCATCCACCCCTCCAGGCACGCACTCCTGCAGACACAGCTGCTTGCAGAGCGGGGGTCCCCTCCAGCAGGCAGCGAGCTCCACTGACAGGAACACAGGGCACCTTGCCTGCCAGCTCCCATCACCAGAAGCCCTGGCCCGGCTCACTGTTTTGCATCCAGAGGGAAAGACCTGCAGAGAGGCAGGCACTGAGGATTTCCAGAGGGATTCAGGCAGGACTATTTGAATCAAGTCCTTGTAGCGTGTCCGCTACAGTGCTCGCTGAGCAGCTAGACAGCAGACGGCCGTGCTGCCCCAGCCCTGGGGACACCGTGGCTTCCCAGAGCAGGGAAATCATGTTCTGTATCACCAGCAGCCAGAGCAGGCTCCTCCCTGCCTCTCCCTCCCACGCTGGCCTGCAGCACAGCCCCGGGAGGTGCAGGTACCTCAGGGGGGTCTCAGGCTTTTGGAGGAGGCCGAGCTTCCTGTGGGGCCCGCTCTCCATAGGGCCGGTGTTTCAGGAGACAGGAAGAAAAATAGAGAGCTCAGGAGCACACACACACACACAGAAACGCTCTTGGCAGCACAGCAGAGTGGGGAGCCAACTTTCCACCCCTGCCTGGCCCCCTCTCCCCTTCCCCTCCCACTCCCCAGCACACTCCTTCAGGCCCCTCCAGAGCACCAACAGCCACCTCCCCGCTAACACGCAACGCTGGGCCCTTTAAGACATTTTAAGTTTCAATTCCTTTCTTCAGAGGCAGAGGAAAAACAAACCAGATTTGCGGAAAGACTGGTATTTCACTAATGGGGTCCAGATGTCTCCATTCCTCAGCCTCTGGGTCCTGGCTTGCAAAACAGGGCAGGGAGAGGCTGCGTCCCCGCTCCCCCCAGCTCGCTGCTTGCTTAGCCTTTCCCCTGACCCCACCACACCATCTCACCCTGCTCCTTCCCCCATCGCCACCCACAGCTCTGCCACCAGTGCTTCCATCCCCACCCGATGGATTCAGCCCCCTCCTCCTTCCCCCCGCCAGCTGCTGGGACCACAGGGCTGGGCAAAGCCTCCCCCCCTTCCTCCCAGAGGGGAGAAAGATCATTGTGTACAGCCTTTAGAAGCGCATGGAAATATTTTAGGAACCACAGAGGACATGAGTCCTTCTGAATCAGTGGGGAAGGAGAGATCTGGGACAGAGGCACAGAGATAACTGTCTGACAGAGGGCCTTGTGCTGCAGGCAGCTCTGCAGGACAGAGCCAGCCATGCACAGGACTGAGGTTTGAGGTGGGAATTCCCATGCTCAAGGCTCTCCAAGCTGCCCCTGAAACACACCAACTTGTAGTTTTCACTCAGCTGCAGAGCCCAGGTGGAAGTTGCTTCATTTCTCCCTCTCAGTCAGCGATCAAGGAGTTGAAGTTGTAGCAATCAAAAGCGTGCTTCCCTTTCCCCTCTGCTCCAACTCAGCTGAGCACAAAAGCTCCTTTCTCAGGAGCTGCTCAGACCTTCTCAGCACTGGCTCTCCTGTGTTTAAGGGACCCAGGGTAGCAGGGAATTGCTTTAATTAGGCAGCTCTACTTCTTACTATGGAGAAGGGAAATGGTGCAGACCTTCAGTTGCTGTTGACCCCCAGGGCTGCACTCCCCCAGGAGGGAAGGAAGGTCCAACCCCCATCCCATGCAACTGGAATCCATCAACAGTTTATGCTGCAGCCCTCCCTCCCACTCCCCAGGGGAAGAACAAGGAGTGCTGATCATCTCTGCAATACAGATGTAGCAGCTGGCTTTGATTAAACCACTTGATGTTTATAACCACTCCATCAGCATACGTAACCTGAAGGAAAGCAAAACCTCCCCAAGCAATACTGAATACAGAGGTTGGGGGCTTAAAGCAAAGATGCATTGATTTAGCAAAAAGACTTTTAAATGCCTGATTCTTCAAGTGTGAAATCGCTGCCTGCTCATCCACAGCAACACTATAGCTGTCTCCATGCAGAAAGTGATATTTAGAGGCTGATTCATCACTGTATTTGTCATCATTTCCACCTGCTGAGAATGAAGCAAACCCACTGATAGCAACGAGACAGGAATGCAGGCCCAGCTACAGCTCCCAGGCACATTACTGCGTGCCTCAAAACACCTGAGTGACAATAACCACAGTAAGGGACAGAGCAGCTTTTGGGATCAGAAGCCCTGATCAACTCTGCACAACTACAACACATGGCATTTTTCATCCCCCAGCACAGTGAGTGAGTGGGGCTAACCCTTGTGATCACATCCTTACCAAAACCACCCAGCTATTTTTTTCTTCTCTATTCAAAATAAGCAGAAGACAACAATTGTCTACCTTTGCCTCGCACAGGAAGCAACACACTGCTGACAATGTTTTCATCTAGGACAATTCTGTCTGCTTACATTATTTCCTACTGTAGCAGAAAGACACCACATACCAGCGTCAGAATTCTTAAAATTCAAGATTTTCAAGAAAATCTCCAGAGTAAGACCGTATCAGTGGTATTCCACACATCCCTGTATTTTGATCAGTAGTACTCTAACCATTCACAACTGAAAGAATTTTACAAAAACGCCCTTACTGACATGATCAATACAGGAATATAAGACGCATTCTTGCTTTGCAAGTTCAGCAGGAGCCAGCATCTGAGCTGCCCTTCAGCTCTAAAACTCTTGTTGCTACACTCAGAGAAGCGATAGCTTTTTTTCTAGTGACCAGGAGAGACGTGTGAAAACCTCTGCTGTACTCTAAAAAACCCACCATTCCCTTGAACACAACTGTCACATGAAGACAAAAAAAGGTCAAATTCACTCCAAATGTCTGTCAACTTTCTAAGCCAGGACTTCAAGTAGAGGTGTTATTCCTTGTGGATCAGGAAGGCCAAATCAATTCGGAAATGCTCAGCAGTGCTAAGACCACATGTAACCAGGCCCAAGGATTTTCCAGCTTATGTCACAAGCTGCAGAACGTACCTAGAACACAGAGCTGGAGGGCTAATCCTCATCAGATGCTCTAGAGTCAACTTTCAGCATTGATCCAGCTACTCACCTCATCATCCTTATACCAGGAGAGGTTCTCTGCTGTCAGGACAAACCAGTACTCCTTGGAGCCACCCTTCATGATCCCAATGTTGTTGATGGTGAGCCAGCCCTTTCGGATGACCTAAGAGGTTGGAAGCAATAAGCATTAACAAGGGTCCTACGAGCCTGGCCTGAGGTGACAGAGGAAAGAGCAGAGGGTACCCCTACACACAGGATCATATGGAAAGACAAGGAACACCGTGCTCTCTGCTGCTGCCAGAAGAGCCCCCCACTCAACTGGCCAGTGAAAGTCTTTGTCTTAAAAGGGCCAGGAATAAAAAGGATGCAGGAAGGAACCTGGCTGTGCCTCATACACTCTGCCAAGGGAAAAGAGACACAGGAAGAATTGCATAGAGTGCCTTGTGCGTAGGCACCACCTACAGAAGCACCACGTCACAGCAACACACCCAGGAAGGACCATGCCCAGAGAAAACCGAGAGAGCAGCACACCTTCTGGCATGCTGCATGGGGACTGCTTCACCCAACGCAGGGGTGGGGGGAAACAGTGCAAGAGAAAGATGGGCGAGCAACTCTGAAATAAGTGAATTTTGTAACAAGGAGACACTAAGCATGTGAGAACAACATGGTGCATCTGAAATTAGTACCCTGGACTTCTGCATACCCATGTATTTGAGCAGTCTAATTAACAGAGCAATACAAGTCCCTGTAGGCTAGTCTGTAGAGAAGCCAGACTTGCTCTCTGTGGAACTCCAATTCACTATCTGCTGTTTTAGAGCCTCACACACGCAGTAATCAAATGCAAGTATGCATCAGCTTAAAGGCATTAGCTCGTGTCTAGCTGCACCATTAACACCCAGATACATCTGCGTGCAATGTGTGTGTACCTTGTTGAATGGGCTGCTTGTTGAAAATGACCCAACATTGAAAAAAGCATGCAACTGCACTGCATGTTAGCAAGCTGCGCTGTGTGAGCAGCCTTCCACAGCACTGCACAATCCTTTTACCTGCTAATTATATCAGTAAAGGTAAATGTGGGAGCACAGGATCTTTATCCCATGCCCACTTGAGACAGTCTGATTCTCTCAATGGACAGGAGGGGGCAGTGAAACAGAACCCCAGAACGCTGGATTACTGCTTTTCATCTCCACCCACTCACAGGTGCACCAGCAGCTTTAAGATTTTCCTTAGCACGCTACCTTTGCAGCTCATTTCTGCTTCACCTGTGTCTAGTGCCAGCTGCCCTCCTCTCCCTATTCAGCAGCAGAGGGAATAATTTGCCTATACACTGTTCTTGCTTTCCCAGATGCAACATTAATGTTCATTAGCACACCCTGCTGAGTGGCCTTCTACTCACCAGGATCTCATCCTGCAAAGGGGAACCATAGCAACAGCAGCAGAGCAGAGAGCAGGAGAGGAGCAAAGAGAGGAGAAATTATTACTAGGAAAGCTGGAGCAGGAGAAGAGAGGCTCAAAAATAAAATAAACTGGAACCTGGTACCAAATCTTATACCCCAGGCGAAAACAAAAAGCAACCCCCATCCCAAAATAAAGCCTGCTAAAGGGAAAAAGCTCAGAAACTTCACAGGTTGATCCAGGTCTTGCCCTTTGTGCTCTGTTGCAGTCAGCTCTCCCAGCAAGGTACACTGCAGAGTGTGAGGCTCCCTACAGCTGCTCCAAAATCCCACAAAGCAGATGGCTGGCCAGTCCAGCCTGACATCCTGCCTGACATCCTGCCTGCCTGCCAACAGCACTGAAACAGCGTGCATGTCTGTGTGCAGGAAAAGGTGACCAAATGTGTTCTAATGCAAATGGATGTTAAGAGTGAAGGTCTTTAAAAGGACTGAATTTTGTTTTATTCTCTGCAAAGCTGCTTGTACAGCTTTGTTTCTACAGGATCTTCTAGTCTAGATAGCACTTGCTATTTCCCCAGCAAATCTGGAATAAGGTGTCATTAGCTCCTTTTTAATTGCACGTGCAATCCTTACAGCTCCTGAAAGAATAAGTGGACTCCACTCCTCCATGGTGCCTTCTCCCACTGAGGGCACACTCACACACAGCCAGCACACCTATGGCTTTACATTACCCCCTGTCTCTCTCAGTGCAGGGATTTAATATTTCCAGTGAAGCTTTCCACAGGAGAGACCATGACCTCTTTCAAAACCCCTTTCCAGAAAATAAATGTCACCAAAGGAAAAGACAACCAGGAATGACAAGCCTGTCTTGTAGCAGACCTAGCAGTAGCCAGACTGGAAGAGGGAGTTCACCTTTAACCTTGAGTAAGTGGCTCAAATTTAAATGTATCTACAAGATCCCAAGGTATTCCCTCGCCTCAGCAGAAGAGCTGGCACAGCTAGTGAAGGGGCTGAAAACCCAGGGATGTACACAACATTAATAGGGATTTCTACCAGAAAATCAAGACCAGACAGCAAGCAGTGAACTTATATAAAGTGTTGTCCCCCTTCTGACCATGTAAGACAAGATCTTGATTATCAAGCACCCATTTCCCTCTAAGACACTTTCCCTCTGTCATTGCTACACGCTTAGTTCTTTCCGATTGCACTGAGTCTAAAATACTCTCCTCCAGATACAAACAGAGCTCGGTAAGTATAAAAATAAAAACAAGAAGCCACATCTTAGAGCACTGCTGCATCCAACCCAGCACTCATCCACCTGGCAGCTTCCAGGTAACAAACACTTCCTTCTTGCAGCAGTGAAGGAGATGGAAACTTGGCCTACCTGGTTGCCAGCTGCCTTCTTCTTGCTCATCTGGCTGCTCCTCTGCTGAGCACTGCAAACAACAGTGGAGACATTCAAAACCCCTCAGGCTTTTCTTGTTCACCTGAAGTCTGCTCCCATCAGACAGCTGTTACAGTTAAGTTCATGCCCCTCACACCACTGGCTTCCAAGCCTTGATAACCCATTTGATCTCCACCTGTGCTCTCAGCTTTGGTGTACTCATCTTCTCAATCCCACCTGAACCACACTTGGGTCACTAATCCTCTACAGCTTGACACAACCTTAATGCCCTAACACCCCCTTCTGCTTCACAAGCACCTCTAACTCTCCTCCCCAGACTTGAAACATGGAGCCATTGAAAAGGGAAGCAATACTGAGAGTTAAGCCATACTTTGGGACCACAGCATCTGCACCAGGGCCTCTGCAAACCATTTACTGGAGCAGCTATAGGGCAAAGCCACAGGAAATGCATTAAGAGGAGACAATAAGGCATCACTGCTTACTTGGCAAAGCCAATGAAATCCTCATGGTTTGTGTTCATATAAGCCAGCTCAATGTCTATTAGAAGCATGACCTGCCAAAGAGAGACACAGACAGACATTAGTGACCGATAGTGCTAGTGATCAGAGCAGACAGAGCCTTGTACACAGTTCATTGATCAGCCCTCTGCTGCCAGACACCCCTGGCTCAGAGCTCAGCTCAGGCCCCTCTAGCCTAGACCACCCCCCACCCCATAGGATCTCCCCTCTTACACACACTCCTGATCACCCACCTGATCTTTGGTCCTGCCTTCCCTCTCACGGATGTGAGTAGTCACAATCCTCTCCATCTCCTCACGCAGGTGAGGGTACTGGCTGAGCTGCAGGAAAGAGAAAACACGTGCACAAGGGAAAGGGAGGCATAAAGGGGCCAAAGGGAAGAGCCCCCTGCACACAGGCATGCACACACTCTGCAATCAGTTTAGTTTATTTTTTCAAGGGGAGTTCTGGAAAGCTGGACTTGCAGACAGGTTTTCCAAGCTCCTGGAGGTCTGCTGAAGGCAAACTTCATTCCCTCTTGCTTTAGGCCTCAAAGAATAGACCTTCTCAGTCTCACAGCAACTTCTGTGTTAAGGGAGACCTGCTCCAAACCCACCGTATTCTCCCTGACATGAGCTCTTGTCAGATATGAACACAATACTTAGTGCTTGCTTTTTTTCCCCTTCATTAAACTACAGCAGCTGTTCTAGCTGTTTAACATCTCATTGGCTATGTAGGTGAATGGCCTGTTGCTACAACCTGCTAAATCCTACAGGATGTCTCCTTGGGAACAGAAGTGGATTTGGTCCCCACTGACTGGGGCACTGAGTGAAAGCACCTGGCCTTCTCCATCAGCACCTGCAAGCAGATACAGAAGATCTGACTGACTCCAAGGAACACTGTGCTCTGGGCAGCCAGGTGCTGCTCTCTACCTGTGTTGGGCAGGATTACGTAGCTGAGGTCTACATTCACTTCATACCTATATCACGCTTTTTTTCCACGTTACTGAGGAGGGAATTAGTTCCTGAGCATACTGAGAAAGAAGTACAAGGACTTCGCTGTCTGTGGTTAGAGAGAAGTAGCCAGAGATCATACATGAGAAGTCCTTCCAAAACATACACCCTTAAAGCACCCTGGCTTTCTCACAGTACCTACCCACTTGCCTAGATTCATATGCCTCTACTGATTTCAGCAGCAGTGCCTGTATGCTTCTCAGGTCAGGCCCAGCATAATCCAATACAATGACTGTTTCATCCCCAGGATCAGGCCTTTTCTTCCTCACTTCACCTATCCCCTGCAAAATGATTCCCCTCCCCTTTTTAATCACTTTCAGATTAACTAGTGTTAAGCAGCATTTCCTAATATTAGTCTGTAATACCCCTCTCCAAAGGATGTGTTAAAAAAACTCATCTGCCTGCAATTTGTACTGTATCAGTTTCTCTGTTTTTTGAGAGCTTCTTCAACTGACATGGCCTTCCCCCACCTTATACATATCATCAATTATTATGAGCTAGAAGATTGACTCAAAAGCATGCAGCATCACTACTGAAAGCCAGACCCTCCACCAACCAGTTCTCATCTGACTACAAATAGTCCCAAAACCTTTCAGCACCCTTGCAGTCAAGTGAACTGCAGTAGCCTGGAACTGAATTTCAGAACTAGCTTTAAAACTGCTGATTTTCAAATGCAGTTTGTTTTGAACACCAATGACTTTGCAGAGGCAGGAAAAAAAAGTGAGAAGTAGTGCTCCCCACTACCACCTTGTCTTGAAAGTGCAAAATGGCTTTTCTCCATGATCTTTATGGTTCAGGCAGCTGGTTGCTTCATAGAGACACACAAGCAAAGCTTCCTGTTTCCTTGGGGGAAAGGAGGGTTGGCAAAGGATAAATGCAAAAGTTATGTCAAACAGAAAAACAGGAAGTTGGAAAACCTCTAAGCAAGTCTCAGCTTTTTTGCTTCAAATTAAAAAAAAAAAAAAGTCAAACAAAACACACATCAACGTTCTCCCTGCCACCCCCCACCCCCAACCATTCCAAAGGCACACAAAGAAAACACATTATGGTTTATTCAGAACCCAGGTCATCCAGCAACATTTATGTGCAAAAATAAATTGACAGCATCAGTGCCCATGCAGGAGCTTCCAACCCCAAGCATGCATAGGAGAAGCAAGGGCAGGCAAAGAAAAAGGACACAGACAAGCCACGAGATATCACATCCACCAGGAAACGTGCAATAGGGCATAGAGGGACAAGGAGTTATCAGCAGTATGAATAGCACCCAGAAATGCCATGACTCTGAAAGACAGGAGAGCAGGGACCCTTCAAGGGGCTAAGTCTGTCAGCCTGGGATCATGTCACAGTTCAAGCAGGTTTTCAATACTGTTTTAGCTGGATTTTCCTGTTCAATCAAACACAAGCTCACAGGCCTCTACCAAAAAGAGATTTGTCCCAATACTCCGTAGTTCTCATCTCTGCACATTCCAGGAGTCCATGCCAGCACACTGAAGATCAACCTTCAGCCAAGAGGATGCTGACTTGCAAGATCTTCTCTGCATTCATGAGATGCTGCAGTGCAGTCTGGCACAACAACTGGAACAACGCTAGCTAGGACACTATCCCCCCAAAATATAAGGGCCTGCATGCTTGTACCAGCTTTCTGCTTATTTTGGAGATGCTCTCCATTTAACCAGCTGGAAGAAGCCAGGCAGAGAATTCCTGTTAATGGCTACCTGTGCTTCAGCCCTCAGCTCTAATAACCAACAGATAGTCAGCTGCAAATCTCTCTTACAGGAAAGCTGTGCTTCAGTAGCACACAAGGAACAGATGGGTTTGCCTATGCTCTTCGTTAGTACTCATATTATCCCATCTATGCAGCTTTTTTAACTGCACACAAAGATTTCTTCACCATCTGAGGTGAAATGAAATAATTGTGACAGCACACAAACAACAACACACAATAGTTCAGGACAGCAACAAACCAAGGCTACAGGACTGTTAAGCTAATTCAAAAGGTGTTAGCCCAAGCTGTCTTCCTTTCACAAAGCCTCGTGGGGCTTGGCTTGAAGGTTTGGTTTTGACATCTGAAAGGCAGCATCAATCCACACAGTGGGCTGAGTATTACCTTACAATTAGCATCAGTCCTGAAGTAGCCTTTTCCAGATGCCTCCCCTAATAGGGCATGCTCGCGGTCCATGTGAAGCAGCTAGGGCTATAACATGCAAGATAAACACTGCAAATCAGTTAATGCCCCTTTGCATTTACTACCCTTTGTCTTAAGCCATCAGAACCCACCTGAGACTGGTTGCTAACCTAAAGTGATCTATGGCAGCTTCAGAGATCTCCTGGCTTTCTGCCCTCTTTCAGAGGGAGGTACAGACAAGATTAGCCTCCTTACTAGATGTAGAGATTTACCTTTAATATTTAAAGCCTTTTATTTTTCCCAATATTACTATCACTAGAAATAGTCATTCAAGCTGTTATTGCTCATCTCTAACACCCATCTCCCTGGCCTCTCAGCCTAAATTTTACTACAGCCATTATCTTCCTACAATGCCACTGCTACCATCGCCTTCTTTACAGGAAGCATTTTGGTTGCAACACCTTTGAACGCGCTCATGGGTCCTCCACCATGGATTAAAATCTACAAAGCCACTGCCTGTTCAGCCATTCTAACGATGTGGCCCAATAAAGCAACTGGGATTCAACAGGATGTTTTCATGATTCTTCTCCTTACCCCACCTACAGGAGACATCATCTGTCAGATATAGATAACAGTGCCAACAAAATCAAACCACCTAAATAGAAGCCACAAGAGAAACAGGCTGGAAAGGAGCCCCCCTGCCTTGCCACAACTATTTCGCTACAGCAGTAGTCTTCAAGCAACACAGTGGGCAGAGCTCAGGGCATAAAGATCTCTCCTTAATGGAGGTGAGCTCTGTACTCCTAAGTACAACGAGACCTCGTTAGCTTAACGAGTATGAGCTCAGAGTCAAGGTGAGAGCTATCTCCCCATCCTTCCCAATTTAGGGCTGTATGGTGACAAGTCTGTCTCTAATTCTGCAAGAACAGCACTGCAATTTTCAAGTCTTAAAATAACAAGCAAAACAGCCCTTTCCAACTCGGCTCCCAGAACGTACCGCTGCTGTGCCAGACACGTTGCTGGCCCCTCGCTTGTAAATTTAACACAAATTAATTGCCACAGCTGTCTTTGTTTTCAGGAGACACGTGGTGCCCTCTCCTGGCCAAAAGTCGCCTGGGAAACAAACCCACTCCTGCCCCAACCCCTAAGCAACCTTCACCCGACACCTTCCACACCACCCAGAGGTGATTTCCCCCCCCAAACTGCTGCTGCCCTCTGCCAGCCTAAGGCTTCACCTCCTGGGGTTTACAGCGTGCAAGGAACAGGGTCTGCGCTGCCTCAGCTGAGCAGAGGCCATGGAGCGAGGTGTCAGCACGAGAATGATGTAGGGGGTGTAATGCATGGCAAAGCTTTTCCCCACCAAGTCTTTTGGGTCAGTAATCTTGTTTGCTCTGAACATCTCCTGGAGAGTAACTTGTGCTTCGAACTGGAACTGATTGTTGGTTTGTACATAATGCTCAACACAGCTGTGTAGGCAAGGTGAAACCTGCTGAAACTCGTGCTGTGGGGGGACACTGTGTTTTCCTCTGGATTTTCACCTTTCTCTGTGCTATGTGGAATTTTTGGGGTGGAGGGCCTAGCAAAAGCAAGAACTTCCAAATATGCAGGCACTGGCACAGCAAGTGGCTCACAAAGGGCTTGAAGACTGAGGTGAGTGCCACTGAGCCAGAGAGAAAAAGGGCACAGCACAGAACAATCCACTGTATCCCAGCTCACTTCTCAGCTGAACAGCCCATCAGCTACTGCCCACTCCTCCTTATCTGCTGCTTTCTAACTGCACTGATGCCTGCAGATTGCTGCTCTCCTTGAGATGCACCTTTACATCCATTTTCTCTCCCTAGATTTGCCAGAGATCCTGCGGTGCGTGTGGAGAAACAGCACAAATGTGTGCGGGAAGGGGGTGGGCGTTGACCTTTCTTTGCGTTTTTTGGTTTCTTTACCTTTTCGCTACACTTTCTGATGGTGGATGTGAGCTCACTCACTACCATATCCACACACTTCAGACTCGGCTCCTTCAACTTCTGCACCTGCTTTTTCACTATGGCTTCAAAAGCGAGGTCAGGCGTGAAGAGACCCGTTCTGCATGGCAGGGGCAGGGTGGGAGGAAGCAACGAGGAAGAGGGGAGCGAAGCAGAGAAAGAGTGGGAAGAAGGAAAGAGAAGGAAGGAAAAGGGAAAAGAGAGAAAACAAGGCAAAATGAGAAGTGAGATTTTGGTTCACTCCATTAGCTTATTGAACCAGGTGAGCATTGCTATGGGGCCTGTTCACTGCCAAGTATCGGGAGAGTCTACAGGCAAATGGAAGTGGCAGAGGGGAAGGAGGTGGGAGCAGCTGGGCTGGTGAAATGGTGAGCTGTCGAGAGCAAAATGAACGGATGGAAACCCCCAGGGAGCAAGTGATCTCTTCCTGAAGGTAAGCTTATTCAGATTTTAAGACAGCTGCTTGCCACAGCGAGCCACTGACTCTTTCCTACATGCTCACCATGTCTCATTTCCCTTTCAGGCATTCCCCTCTCTTTCACACCACCGTTATTCCTTTCATACTTTCCTTATTCCAGACCTGAACAGGAGCTAAGCTAACACTCAAAGGTTTATCACCTGCATCTTGTGCTGGCAGGAGGACTGAATGGAATGGATGTGTCTCAGTTTCAGAGATTCAGATAAACGGCTCCATTTACAGAGCATCTTTTGTCTCACTCACCTGCCCAGCAACAGATAACTTCCTCAGTAAGCCCAGATGTAGCCAGTGTTTGGGGAAATGCAAGCAAGCTACAGGGCATCCACAACTATACAAAGCATCCATCCAGCACCAGCTAACCTGTAGTACTGGGCCCAGTACAGGCCTTCTGAGGTTTATAGGGGAGCATTAGTTTCCACTGATACTACACAAAGCAGTCTTTATTCTGAGTGGCTCCACTGTGACAGAGCAGAAAGTCCACAGAAACCACAGTTACAAAAACACAACCAGGTTATTCCAATTTGAGGCTACGACTGCATCCAAAGAAGCTTTTCCAGCACATCTTTAACACTTAAGAGCTTCTAACAGGGACACAATCTCAGTCACTTGTTTCAGCACAGCATGCTATGGCTCTGAAAGTGCTTTCAAGGGGACAATGTGCCTTTGACATGGGAATAAGATTCTGCTACTCCAATCGTGCAGTTCTTAGTCAAACCTGGGGTGCCTACAGCTGACAGTTCAGAGTTACTTATACTTAACCACCATTCCATTTAACATCGGTTATTTCCCCCTTCACATCCCTGTAGGTAACACATGCAAGACCCTAAGACTCATTATTAAAACACTCTTCAGCGCATTATAGGACCAACAGTAAACTGCCTTTTAAGCAGCAAAAAGGGTTAGAATACACTACAGGATTCAGCTTCACCCAACAGCCTCTCAAGGTGCCAAAAAACAAAAATCAGTCCCTTCACCTACCTAAGTACCACCTGAATGACAAGATTGTTTCTCCATACAGAAAACGGTATCCATGACTACTAGCACACACAGCAAGCAGCACTGCAGTCAGCCATCAAATTCTTAGCAGGGGGACCTAAGCTAGGATGGAACATTAATCCTCAATCTTTGACATTCCCCCTTCACATTCACGTGGTCTCTTCTCCCACCCTGCTGTACCCAGCACCTGATGCCCAGAGGAACCTGCTGCTGTCAGAACAGATGGTCCCCTCACTACTAGAACTGTCGGGAGAAGAGGCAACGAATATGATGAAGTGGGAAATGGATGGAAGGATGCAAACAGAGACAGTGAATGGGAGATTTTAAACATTAACTGATGGATGAATAACAAACCAAGAGAAGTTTCAGAGGGCATGGAAAGGAGGGCCCTTCTGATCCAGTTAGCAGGCGACTCTGGATACTTGGCAGCCTGAGGGCCTGTGCTTACCTGTCGCCAGGCTCTAATGGCAATTTTCTGGGTGCTCCCCACAGTCACACATCCCAAGAGAGGACAGCAGGACAGAAAAAGGAAGCTCCTCCAGCACACTAGGAACCTGAGCAATATTTCCCTGTATTTGCTTTGCTCTTCCAGGCTGACCTGGGAGGTGCACAGCACGTGTCTACATGCCTGAGCCCTTCTACAAGGGCTCCTGGCCCTAAGGGCTGGGCATTTCTGCAAGTGATGGCAGCTATCACCACTTGGGCAGCTCTCTCCACCCTTGCAGGGACAAGGTGTCAGAGACTCTCCAGACACTACAGCAATGCCCATTTACCTGCACCTGAACAGCCCGTGGTGATTCCAGTCTCCAGTGCCCATGCTCCCATCCTAACTCAGATGCCTTTTCATCAGTACCCAGCCCTGGCTGAAGCAGCAAGCCATGGCTGAGAGAATTGGTATGTGTCTTCCTACCTGGCTGCTTTTCAACCCCAGCCTCAGAAACAGAAGCTTCCACATCCAGAGGGCAGAATCGAGGCAGGTTCCTTCCCCCAAGCTCCAATAAATACCAGAATGAATCCAAATGACAAAGCATGAAGCCCTCTCAAAGAGCCCAAAGGTAGGCTGTTTTTTCTAACTTGATTCTTCTCAGCCATGTGCTGCTATTCCAGAGCAGGATATGGACCAAGCCAACCAGAAACCAAGCCAAACACCACAGGAACGCTTCCTTGTAACCACTGCAGCCTCTCAAGTTCAGCCTCGTATACCCAGCCAGGAGTACCCTGCCCTGATACTAAAGGCTTGTTTGGGATTAACTCTCCTACTTGCAGAAGGGCAGAGACACAATTTAAGTTGCAGTTTCTGGCTTGGAAAATAAACCCAGAATCTAAATTTAAGTCAAATGTGGCCTCATAAGAAGAAATACCCTTGGCTTGGGGAGCAATTAGGAGTCACTCTAGAGACTAGAGGTGCAAAGGGTACATCTCCAGCATCCCCCTGCTCTATAGCATTCTGGGAACAGGCCCATAGCCCACGTTTCACAGTGCTTCCCCTTCTGTTTGGCTTGTTGGCTGGATCGTCCCAGGCTGGTACCGCTCAGGTCTAGTCATGCTGAGGAGGTGGTCAGAAACACCGAGTGTTGCTGCAGGCAAGTCCCTGCCCCAGTCACAGTGCTGTGCTGCAGCCAGAGAGAGGGGTGGAAGATGCCAGCTCCATGCTGCCTCCGGTTACCTTCTTGGTGCACTGTCTAACGGTATTGATTAACTCCGAAATAACCATGTCCACGCATTTCAGGCAAGGCTCTTTAATCTTCTTCACCTGCTTTTTCACAATGGTCTCAAAGGCCATGTCGGGTGTGAAGAGACCGGTTCTAAACACCCAGGGTAGGGGATGAGACAAGGCAGGAAGGGGGAGAAGGGGCAAGGAGAATGTCACAACATTACACACACATCTCAGAGCAGGCACTGCCATCACTGAAACCCAGCACATGGGGCTGGGGGACCATCACACCCCTTGGACAAGTCCTGACTGGAGTCCATGGAAAATGAGGGATACTTGGCACCTCCCCACAGGCAGATGCTGAGGGCCAAATGGATCCCAGCTGGACACCAGTGCTGCCTCTGACAGGCACCAGGCCCCACTCACCTTCCCAGGAACAGCACAACTAAGGGTCTCAGGGCTGTGCTTTCTGGCAGTTAACCTCCACTGAGGGGGAACACAACTGCATTTGCTAACTATGCCCTGGGACTCGCTCCATAGGGCCACTGGGATCCTGGTGATGGGCACCCTGATGCTCCCACAGATCTCTAGGGGAGGAGGTGCTCAGCACCTGCAACTGTTTTGAGTGTCGGTTAGAATGGAAGCAGAAAGAAAACCAATGTTTAAAACTAAAAGTAGCAGTATTGGCTTGCATCCCTCTATCTTTGCTTACACAAACACAAGGAGGAGGGAGAAAACCAGTCACCAAGGCAGTTTTACCTTTTAGGCTTCTGCAATTCACATGGGAACAGAAAGCAAGCTACTTTTTCCCTACTCCCAGATTCAAGCCAACAGGGGGTCCAAGGAAGTTTCCTCCCTTCTGGCTGACCTACCGTACCTCTGAAGTCTTCAACTCCATTAGGAAGGTCTAGAGGTATTTACAAGGCTATGCAGCCAGCAGTCTGCCTAGTGCATGATACGTGCCTGATACCATGGATGTTCTTGATGGCATAGCTAATCTCCCGTCGCAGCTCCTTCTCATCAAACTCCATCTGCACCAAGAGAGAGTTTTATTAGAAACCATTGGATGCTCGTTTGCACAACCTCAGCACACATGACAGCATGCTTTACAGAGAAGAGGTCCCATGCCAATATCATGTGACAGATGAATGTTAGCCCAAACATTGGATATAGAGCCCAGCCATAAAGCTTGTATTGCCAATACAGATATCCTGGACAAATATAAACAGATATGAATAGCTAGGGGCCTGCGTTTACAGATGCCAACCCCCCAGCAGCTCCCAAGGAGCTACTGAGTAGTAAAGCAATAGGACTGAAGCACTAGATTGCTTTCTGAAACAAACTGTTTTGTCTCCTGAGACTTAGTGCAAGGTCCTGGCAGCAGTTTTTAAGTGAACACCTCAAACAGATCTAGAAATTCACATACAAAAATGTATTATCCAATACAAGGCAGGCTCTTGCATTCCACTAAGAAAGTCTCATCGTATTTAAATGAGAAAGAAGGCAGCAAGACGTAGAAGATATAGGAGTTGAATGTTTTAGCTCTTGATTCTTTTCAAACCGACAATAAAAGTTTCACTCTTATCACTTCTGATCAGATTAGTATATTTAACCATCCAGGAAACCTATCATTCAGCTTAGATCCTCTTCAGCTATGAGAATTGCAGAGCAATGTCTACACCATTCCCATAGAGGACAGACAAAAGTAAGGCCAAGTTTATCTATATCCACTTTCCTGCTTCTTGCATATGCATTAGGGCAGTTTTAGGCCCTGTTTGTTGTCTGAGATCATGGAAATACAAGTTTCAAAGCCATCTGCACTACGCAATTCAAAGTACATATTGCAGGGACATTCAGATGTTGATATGCTATTGTCTGTTAAAAATAAGTTATTTTGTGCATTAAATTTAGCCTTTAGGAGTTAAGTAGAAGTAGTATTAACCAGGAAAAGAAAACGAAGTTCTGTCACAAGGACAGGGATTAAGAGAGAGAACAGTATAATGGGAACGCTCCAATAACAGAAACAACAGGAAGAAAAAATTAGGTGATAATAGGAACAAAAATTAAAAGAAGTCAGAAGAGGGGAAAAAACAGATGGTGAAAGACATGAAGAGAAGTGAGAAGACAGGTAGAAAAGGTAAAAATCAACAGACAAAGAGAAAAAATGGATCTCAGCAGTATAGGGAAGCAGTACCTTCACCAGCTCAAAGGGGAAACGCTCGTGGAAGATGCGGTTAATCCTAGCTCCTCCTGACAGCTCATAGGTATCAATTTGGTCTCCAGAGCCCTCAATGCGTTTCTCAAAGTCCACAGCAAACTGCTGGACCATCCTAAAAGAAAACAAAAAGCATGAAGTAGAAGGTATGGCTAAGCAGTCTTTTCAGGGAGGGACATGCAGTTAAGCCCACTCACTGAAGCAGAGCTTTGGTCTTGCGAGCAGGGTCATCGGGGCGAAAGCTCTTGTACTCCTCCACCTCCTTCTCAATGGAGAGCAGCTGGCTCTGCAGCTTGTTCCGCAGCCCTGGCAGAGTGTCACGGATGTGGTTGGTCAATTGCTGCACAGAGAGAAGGTTTAAGATGAAAGATGTAGATGATTACTGGGAAGAGTTTGCCATGTCACCACCCCAGAATACGGAGAAAAGCTCCTCTCTTGCTGCACATTCAATTACTGAGTGGTCCATAACAGGAAAGTCTTTCCTAGGGCAGATACCAGTTATGAGCTTGGTGTATTCTGCCTTCTTATCTCCTACCTATTTCACCTATTTCTGACCTTCATTTTACCTTCTAGCCTAGTACAAACCTCTCCTCCATACAAGCTTCCATCTTCAACCAGGAAGAATTTTCCATGAACAAGTATCAGCCCTTGTTATCTACACCAAGGTAAAGGCTATTCTGGCTGCAGGTCAGCACATCACTGACACCCATCTTGGCTCTGCACACGTAGGTGGTGGTTAAGCCCTTTTTTAGTGAAAAGGTGACAAGACTAGGTGAAAGGAGCCAAAAAACTGAGGTTCTGATAAGAGCTTCCATAGAGCACAAATGTGGAAGTGTCCAATTTCATGAGGAATATCTAAATACAGAGGAAAAAGCCAAAGTAGTTCTTCTCTTAAAGAAGCATTTCAAAGGAGCAGAGAGAAGCAATAGGAAGTTGATGCTGCATGACAGGAGACAAGACAACCTTAACAGAAGAGAAAACAACTACCAGCATCATATTTAAATAAATTTTAACAGCTTACTGTTAGGTACAGAGACCACTAGAAAAATAAAAGGTATTCTTCAGTTTAACCAGAAAGACCTTGCATTCTGGTAGTGTAAACTTAGACAAATGCCACAAATTGGCTATTGCTTTTGCACCAGTGTCACTGAAAGAACAAAGCAACGCTCTCCGTGTAAGCTCTGTTATCAGCATTATCCAATTCAGGAACATTTCACAGAAAGACTGAACCATCAAAATGCTTTTTTATGAGTCAGAGAAGGAAGAGCACGCCAATCTTCACAAGTCTCATGGCAGCAAAATAACGTTCAGTATTCATCAGTTTGTTGACCAGAAGTTTTGTTTTTCAGTATTTTTCCATAGTGGGCAGCAGTTCTCAGCTGGTGACAGTACCTGGTTCAATACTTTCTGCAGGTAGGGGGTTCCCATACGATCAGCCATGTGTCTGTAGGCTGGGTGGGAGAGAAAGAATTTTCTCTCTGCAGCCAGAGCTGCCTGAATGTCCTTCTTGCCATCAATGTCCTTCTGACTCCTGTTGACTACACCAATGTAACCTGCAGGAAAGGGGTTAAAGGACAGATGGTTGCAAGGATGAAAACGTAAGTGGGACTCAGACTGAGAAGGAAGCTACTAACATCACAAAAGGGTAATTCTAGTGGCAATATATTATTAGGAACCAACCAGAGAAGTTTAAAATTCGAATTTCCTCTGGACAGCTCAGGTTCTGAAGCAGTGGCACGCAGGACAGAAGTGCAACGATGCACCTGAGCATTAGCTCATTTATTACTGTTCCCTCAATCACAAAGCACACCGTGATCCTGCCCAAGACTTTTCTGTTCAAGTTCTTAACAAAAGTACATCGCTGTGGCTATGTACAGCATATAACACAATACGTGAGGCCAATATGACTTCACCTGATATACTTACGGTAATTGCATCAAATAAGAGACTGCAGGGAGCAGCACAGGAATCCCTGTGCTTAAAGAACCCAGTTTGCCTTGTTAAAGATAAGGAAGAGAGTAAAAGTAAGACCATAGGGGTACCCTTCTGCTAGCACTACCTATGCAAGATACAAATACCTAAAAAATTCTTTTTCTTAAGCGTGATTCACATCCATTACCCAATTTCTCAATTCTGGCTTGGAACAGAGATGGCTTAAGAACACATTGTAACAGTGTTCCAGGAACACTGAAGGAAAGGGATAAGGCCAAGATACCTTATACAGGAAGAAGGAAGGAAGATCACGCACAAAGTGTGAGGGAACATACCTCTACGAAGAGGAAGTAATTTATTTTCTAATACATCTCTTGCATCAGTTCCTTCATCCATAAGATCCAGCTTAGTGATGACTCCAATAGTGCGTTGCCCTTTGGGGAAAAAAAAGAAAAATACTTGATTAAGCAAACAGCTCCTGTAATATTTTCCTCTGTTCAGAAAGCTTACAGAATGCCCAGCTTGGTTACTCAGGGGCTCCTGAACTCAGATGTTACAGCTCCCATAACAGGTCACAACAGCAAACCAGGTAAGAGGAGTCAGTTCTCAGTTACACCTTGTCCAAACACTCACATGCCGTGCCACAGCAGAGAGGGATTTTAGCAAAGATTTTCCTACTTTTCTCCAGGCAGAACATGGATGACTGAAGCAAAGGGAAGGAAGCCCTTAACCTCTTCAGAAATAGGGCTCAGAGGAAGAAGGGAACACTACAAGTTCTACTGTAGTAGCTACTAATGCTCAAAATAATCTCTCAGAAGAGTACATGGTGGTGAAGATACCACCTAAGACAATAAGCAGGAGTCTGTAACCGCTGGGCTAATCACAACCAAAAGGACAATGAGGCCACTGGCTAGTAGTGCCACGCTAAAACAAGAGGCTTACCTTGAGGATCCACCTCCTTTGCGACCTTCAGGGCATCAGAATTGGCCAAATCAGAGTTGGCTGGGGATACTGCCAGGATGAGACAATTCTCTTTGGTGACAAACTGCATAAGCATATCTCGGATCTGGAACTCGATGTCGGGGGGCTGGTCCCCTACTGGGACTTTGGTCATGCCTGGTAGATCCACCAAGGTCAGGTTCAGGACTAGACACAGGGAACAGGAGACGGCACAAGTGAGTGTTATAGCAGTGTTCTGCTCTATAAGGAACACTTGTAGCTTTAGTGTCTTCAATACATTATAGGCGTAACAGAAGCACACAATTCAGAAGCACGAAAAGTTTCCCAATTTCTTTTTGTTAAAGCTTAGTAACAACCACTTGCTAGCTGTTATTGGTTGTGACTGTCAATGATACATTCCTTGTCAAGAAACTGGGACAGACAGCAGATCTTTACAGTAAGGTCCACACTGATGGGAAGAAAGCCTAAGGAATAAGTTTCTGCACAGACTTAGTTGTCTCCACAAGCAGTTCTGCTAGCAGTCAGACACTTCAACTGGCAGACAAAATCCTTTTAGAAACACGTCAAAGACTGGCAGGTTGATGCACCATAGCCTAGGCACATGGAGATTAAAGTCAAAAAAGTGCATGTACATTCAATTTATGTTTTTAATCTTTGTTCTGTCTCTATGACAGAACAGCCATCTGCCTCACCTACCCCCTGACTTGAGAGGCTGCATTAAGACTCACCATGAGGAGAGTAGACTCTGAGGTTGATGGGCACTGGGGAAATCCCTTTGTTGGAGCCAGTAACACGATCCGTTTCAGCTTCAATCTCCAAACGGATCTCCTCAAAATCTGTGAATTTCTTTCCTTTGCAATGTAGGAACTCGCCATATTCTATTTAAACAGAAGCAGAGTCAGAAAGGATTGTTAGACTAAGAGAAACTCATAGTCAGAAGTGTTATGAAAACATAACGCCCTGCATTAAAAAGAAACAAAAGAACAACTGAAAGGATAAAGTGTGGCAAGGAAGGGTCTTTCCCCCTAGATCCTAGCTGGCTGGCAAAGAAATTACTGCAGTCACAGTTGTATCAACATCTGAGAGAATCTACAAGCCCAAGATCTTCCCAATCCAGCTCTTGTCTCAGAGGTGGCATCCTCACTCATCTTCATTCAAGAATTAACCCAAGATTTTCTTCTGTTGATATGGAGCAAGCTTGTCATGCACCTGCCTGGAGCAGCTGCAACTTCCACAGCTGCACTGGGAAATACCTCTGTGTTCAGGAGAACTTGGACTAACTCTGTATTAAAGTGGTGGGGGTCAATAACAGTCTCATGACATTATGAGAACAGACTGAGGGGAGTCTCAAACTAGCAAAAAAGCCTTTGACATGTTTTTGAATTGGTTGGTGGTTTCTTTAGGCTAACAGATTCAAGAACCCTCTGTTTCAATCGAAAAATCTTCCCAAAAGTCAAAATGTCTCCTTATCATAGACTAGGACTGCTGTAAACAGGTCAGGTTCATCCAACAAGGGAGGAAAAATACCTGGAAACAGTCACTTGCCAAATACTCAGAGATGTTATGTTTGAAGGGGAACAGTAAGGACATTACTCTGCAAGCAGGAAGCCAAACCAGTGAACAGCCCAAAAGACCAGACAAAGAACTCTGCAGTCATTCCTCTTCAGATCCCTGTGTTCTCACACCTGATTTTCAGTGCACTAAGTCATCCCACCCCCTTATTTCAGGGGATTATAAACAGGTTCCTCTGTTTTTGGGGTCTTACCGCTCCTAAGAGTCCCAGCTGCACAAAGGAAGATCGTGATGAGTACATGCACGAAAGCATGCCTCATTCAAACAAAACAACATTCAGAAGCATTTTCCCTCTGAACACTTACTGCATCGGATGTTCAACAGGCAGAACTGAAAACCATTTACAGGTCTTTTTTTACTGGGGAAAATTCTTATTTGCTTTTTCACACTGGGCAGTGCCACTGATCAAATAAAACCTTTCTGGACCAGGACAGCAACCCAGCAGCACACAGGGGACAGCTCACATACCTGTGCTGGCATTTACCAACTGCAGGACCAGCGGGCGTCTGGTTACAATGCCAGAACCACGTGGCAGAAAGTCCCTGAAACGAAAGAGGAAGTTTCAGATGAGTGAATGATTATTTCCTTCCCATTCCACAGCTTTTCTGCTTCTATAAGCACTCAAATGTTCCAGCAGGGCACTTTAGTCATAGCTATGAGAGAGCTTAAGGCACAAAAAACCAAGTGCTCTTCCCCAAGGAGAAGATTTATTCTGAAGGAGCCCGTGCTCGCAGCACATTCCCTCTGGCCCTGTCTCTAACAGTGATGGCTCTTTCAGCTGAAGTTCCAGACTAACTGAAGAGCCCAATTAGTACTGTTATATGTACTTTGGAAAATTAATTTTGATGTTATCAGAAAGAAAAATTGAAGAAGAGACTGAAAACTAGCCTGTCTTCTTTTGTCCAAGGACAACTACCTGTGCTACAAAACCACTCCCACCTTGCACTTTGGGGCATGGCAGGACCCTGCTGCTCCAGCATGCAAACAGCACATGGTCTACTTGGAACAGAACAAACAGCAGTCAAAGGCTTGCCTCCACTCAGGGCTTCTCCTGACTAACAACTCAAAATCCAAGCATTGCCAGGCAAAAGCAGTACCAGCTTCCTCCTAAATTAACGAGAATCCTGAAGTTTTCTGTACTCCAAGTCATTTTAAAGGAAGGAAAGATGACTTTTGTTATCTTTTTCATAATGCTGACCTCACAGCCCACAAGTTCTCTTTTGCTTTTACTTTTTTGTGTTTCCACCACTTATCAAAATAAACAGTTTCTCATTAATCTAGTGGAAAAAAATGTCAGTGGTTCTGTTGTTTTTGTAAAAAATCAGTGCTAGTCATGTGAATATAGGGGGAAAAATGATGTGCCTATTGTATTACTAGACAGCATAAAAGGATGTCCTAGCTTCTCTGGGAAAGAAAAGTGTGTTGTAAACAAGGCTGTTGGTAGCCCTGGGAACCTTAGTAAGATTTTAGCTTCTTTGACGGTTGGACTAGATGATCTTGCAGGTCCTTTCCAACCCTGTGTTTCTATGATTCTAAAGTGCTTGGAGCAATGCTAGGCATGCTCACTGCATCTGCTGATGACCTTGCTAGTTTGTGGCCTGGTTTTCAAGCATTCAGCTGCTTGTGTGGCTCTTCAGAAGTCACTCAGCATTTCTGAAAACAGCATCAGTTTGCTTCCTCACCTAGTGGAGGAGCATCACGTTAAAACACAGTATCTATGGCATGAATATGGTCATCTTTGGTAGAAGCAGTCCTGCCTGCATTGCCTGGATTCTGGCACCTAATCCTCCCTCTTCTGATAGGTGCAACAATGCCTAATTTTGCAAATTCAGTAGTAATTGTAGTGAAAGAAATCCAGGTCTGCTAATGTTCAGCACTGTGGCCTTGACCCGCACAGGCTTAATACAGACAATGGAAATGAAGATGAGGAATGAGCTTTTGTTTTAACACACTGGACAAGAACTTGAGCAGTTTGATTTCACCTCCTGGTTTGGCCACTGAGTTCTTAATTCTACAAGTAGAAAATTTGTGCATTTTCCCTTTCCTCAGCTATAAAAGTAATTCCACATCCATGGCCTGCCAGAATAACTCGGTGATGTCTAAAGCTGCAGAGTGGCTTCAGGTGAAGGCAGGGTAAGGAGGCATCCTACAATCTCTGATGTCTCAAAAATGTCTCCTGCAAGTTATTAAGTTTACAGGAACGTGACCTCTGGTACAACTCTGTCACAGTTAAAATAAGACTGAAATCCATTCTCTTTATTTTAAGCTTTCCAGAAATATAAAGAGTTAACTGTGATCCTTCATTTGTTTTTCAAATAAATACAGCTCTATTTTTTCCATTCCAGTGGGATTAACCCTGGAATCTTTGAGGCACTGCATCATTCAGGCAGTTTTCTGCTGTCTCAGCTCTATTCCTATAGAGGTCTGTGGTCAATATGTCAAAAAACCCAACTCCTGCATCAGTTCTCTGAGCATAAGAACAAATCCATCCAAGCTGCACTGATTTATTTTGACCTTATTGTAGGTGTGAAAAAGGTGTAACAGAACAGATTCCCTTTCTAGCACACTAAGACACTACTCTAGCTATCCATCTCCAACTTGCAGCATTAAATTCTATCTTAGTGTAGAAAAAGCAGTGCTTGCATTTACGAGAATGAGCCCTCCAGGGATTAAGATTCCCCTGATGTTGTGCTCCATGCTTTCTGCTGTGGCCAAAATCCCCATTTCTCTGTTGTCCTTGTCACAGCTACAAAGGGAAAAAGCTCAAAGCAAAGGTAGATGTAAGAATCTCTGTGGTATCTGGATTCCAGCACTACAGAAAACTGAAACAGCTTATTGTGTCAACTGAGCAGCTTCCTGACTATTGCAAGGAAAAAAAAAAAAAAAAAAGTTCTCATAGAAGCCAAGATGCCAAAAAAAATAAAGAGGATAATTTACAAAAATAAGTTTTCTGTGAGTCATTTTTCAATAAGCTTTCCTCTGAACAGCAGAAAGGACACCATGAGTAACTCCACTGAAACTCAGTCTAGCTAAAACAGGGATCATTGAGCCTCCACATTTCTGCTTATTAACCCTAGCATTCCATCCACTGAAATACTAAGCAGTGTGCTAATCTACGACTTGTTAAAACATAAAAATATTTAGAAAAACCACATTTATTAGAGTCCTTCATTCCAGAATTGCACGCTGTTTGAATTTAAGTTCAACCTTTACATAACAATATTACTAAATTAGTCTTCCCTCAGCTTCTATGTAAAATCTCAGACTCCTCAGTCTTGGGAATCTAGGGCTTATCTACACAGACATTTACCTGTGGCATTACACCACCACAGATACGTTAAAATAAGTCAGTAGAAATACACACAGCAAGTCATTTCAGGGGTAAAACCACACCATTGCTCCTCTTCCAGCAAGTCTCCCTTCTTAGGGAGGCTCAAGGTTAATTCCCCAAACCCGTAACGAGTCACCTAAATCTGTTACCTTAGTACCTTTTGCATTCTGGATGAACATGCATAATTTGATTCCTAATATCAGAAAATGAACGTGCTCTTACCCACAAGCTGTTGGGATGGACACGCAGTTTAGCTCAAGTTTTCCCTATGCTTGACCCATCAGGAGTTACAGCCAAAATGCTTTATGGAAATGGGCACGCTATCATCCCACTGCATCCATATTATTTCCTATTAACCTACTCCCCATCCTCTCTCTCTACAGTCTCTGGGACAAACTCATCCTCCTGCTCAGACTAAGCCTTGCAAATCAGACAACTAAAAAGTGCAGATCAGAAAATTCTGTGCCGGCTGGGTGCCAGGGGGAACGCACTGCAAAGCAGCCTTGCCTGCCCTCTTGCAGTAGGCACAATAAATTGCTTCTGTAAATAAACTACAACACAGCATGTGTGGCATGGACAGCACGCCCAGCCCAGGTTTTGAGTCTATTTAGCAGCCAGGGGAAATGGATTTCTCCTGAAAGAGCAGCACCGAGTGATGAAGCCAGACTCAGGAGAACGAGATAAGGACGACACGCCAAATGACTTGGGCTGACAAGAGCAGAGGGTTAGATAAACTGGCTCGTTCAATTCCAGCACAGGAGATGTACGGTAGCAAGGCTGGAGGCAGGAGGAGAAAGATGGAACACGTGTTTGGAGATAACACGCTGCAGTATGCTGAGCCCCAGAGCGATGAGGGCAGCAGGGGCTCCCCCTCCATCCCAGCACCAAGAGCAGTCCTGGCACACACAGCACCACACCAGATGCTGTGCCTGAAATAGGCTATGCTCTTTTCCTCATTTACTTCCTACCTTAAGGAAAATTTCTTTTCTTGTTTTGTTTGTTTGCAATGATGCAGCAACTTTCTATTTTCTGCGCTTTTAAGCGAGATCGCCACCCTGTGCCATTTCCCTGTGCTAAATTTCACCCAGAAAGGATAACAAAGTAGCAACTAAAATGGAGGTGGAGATGCTGTATTTAGGAAATAAACACTTTGCTCATCTTTCATTTAAGTATTGACTCAAAATTCCTCCTTCAGATTGAGGTATCAGTTTAAGCGTTTTAACTGGGCTCAGAACAGCTGCATTCCCCAAACTGTCATTATTGGAAGACTTCAGTGTACATATTTCATACTCTTACTAGTAAATTTCTGGTCTGACGAGCAATACCTCTCCTAAACTAAGGCACAAAAAGAAATAAAGATACAAATCCTGATGGGTCTCAGGCTGAAGACGTTCAGGCAAGGAAGTGAGCAATGCTAAACGTAACAATAAATTCCTTTTTGGGTCATTTCTGAAGTATACACATGTTCTCAACCAGCTTCAGAGCTACCTCAGGGCAAACCCAATCACATCATCCCTTACAGTCTTATTTCTATTTTAGTGCACAGAGCTGCATTAAAGTACAGATTTTGAAGTGCAGATTTGGGCTGAAAACTGCATTAGTAATACAGTAGTCAAAAAAAAAAATATTTGAGGGCAGAAAACAATCCAGCAGTTACTC
The DNA here is from genome assembly GCA_013396635.1 of Penelope pileata. Classification (NCBI taxonomy): domain Eukaryota; kingdom Metazoa; phylum Chordata; class Aves; order Galliformes; family Cracidae; genus Penelope; species Penelope pileata. The sequence continues at coordinate 116,088 of WBMW01003399.1, forward strand.
TAGAGCAACACTTGACCAAAATCCAAACATGTCAGGATTCTGAAACATTAAGGCAATCTGAATGTCATGTAATGTTTTGCAATACTTATAATCGGGGCACTGGGGTCTTGAGGGTTCCCTACTAGGTTTTACCATACTCTGTATGATAATCCTCCATGCATTAGGCATCTTGGCATTCTGCAGAACACAAAGGTGCTAGCAATGATAGGACAAGCAGATGTTTACTCTATAAATGAGTTCCAAGGTTCATTGAATGACTTGCATGGTACAGAGGACTGAAGCTAGAGGTAATATGGATCAAAGATCCCCTTCCAACTATTGATAAGATATAGGAGGGTAAATAAAAAAATAAAAGCAACTTCAAAGCTGCAACAGAAGTCATTGGCAGTCAAGGGAATCAAGTCCACGTTGCTGTCTCTTCTTATAAGCAGAAGACAGACCCAGTGCTTCTGTGACTACTTTCTTTCCCTTCCTCCAGGGAAGCTGAAAGGCTGTGAGGGCTCTGAAATACAGATCTAATCCTGATCTAGATATACCAATACAGCATCCTCGCAGTTTGTCAGTCCTTTGAGAGTCTTGGATTAGAATGCGCTAGAGAAGGTAAAGCCTCAATTAGAGAAACAAAGCAGCAGCTAATGAAGATGTAACAGGAATTCCAAAGAACAAGACTGAACAGCATCTGATCGTTTAATTTCCATTTGATTTCTTATTAAACATCTGCAGACAAGTAGGCTATTATAGGATGTGATTAATCCCCAGTCTGGATTATTAGTTTCAGACAATTAAGATTCACACAGCATCCACAGCTTCGCATGGCTGTTTCTGGTTTTTAAATCCAGTATTTGTGATTTGCCGTGTTATGGTGGTGCCCAGGGACAACAATTCAATCAGAACTTCACTGCACAAAGCACTGCCGACACACAGCATCCACTGTAGTTTCTGTCCCTCTGGATTTTACTGTCTAACTACACAGATCAGATATGCTCCTGTTTCGGCTTAGCACTGGCTTCATTACATCTGTCAGGCCTTAGACTTGATCACTTACACATCCAGATCAAGATCCCTTCATTAACATCATGGCACGATGCATGACGAGCATCCCAACACAACCTGGGGGCATCAGCACTTTGGACTTACGGCTTTTCTGAAAACAGCACCGAATGGCAACACCCAGACCTCGATGCAGACGACGTTTCACCAACAGCTTGCACGTCTCTCGAAGCAGCACTTCATCTCGCAGCACAACAGCTATGTTTTCAAGCACTCTTATTGCAACATGTCTTAAATGAATCCTTAAAGCGCAGGCTGACACCTATGCAACACATTGGCCACTGAACACCTATATGGCTAAAAGCGTTCACCATTAATCTTACTGACTACTAAAACACCTCAGTAATGGCAGAAGCTTTCCACTTACAGAAGCACTCAAGCCTAGTGCTCCTTTGTCCAGTCCAACCAGAAGGCAGAGGCTTAATGCAGGATCTGCCCTGGAGAGCACCTTCCCAGTCTGATCCTTCAAGTGACGTGGAAGCACGTCCCCAAGCAACTCCATACCTTGGATGTGGGGTAAGAGTAGGGTAAGACAAGTGTTCTGCCCTCTGCCACCCCATCAGTCAGCAACAAGGCTGCATTACAGATTTAGTCTTTCCTTTCCTGCCCACTCCACGGCCTCTATGAGCTCCTATCTTCACGAACAGAAGTGCATCTCAAACACACAAAACAGACCGTCCAACAAGAACCGCAAGAATGCAGAAGTGAGTGCGTCACAAACAAAAGTACCCACCGACCTGCAACTCTATCAGTGTTTTTCTCTACCTTTAGCTTTCACCCTTCCTTCATGCTACATCACATGAACTTGGACAGCAGTCCTGCAGACTCAAAATCACATGGTAGCTCTCATTCCTAAGTAGCCACATCCCTTCCAGTGAGGTTAACACTTTTAGACTCAGAAGCTTAAGCCAGGGGATGCATTATTCATCTGTCAATTTCTGCAGCACAACTGAGGCTAGCCTTGATCTACAGCGAAAGAAAGCAAATCCAGGAGCAGTTGATAAAATAAGAGTATTTCTTAAGAGTGTTATCAGCACTCATCACACAATGGATACATACAGACATAAAGATCTACTGTAAATACACCACATTCTATCACACTGGCAATGTTATTGTGCACAATGATTCATTATTCAGGAATACAATTGTGAAAAATAAAGACAGGCAATAGTTCATGTGCCATCATAATGTACATGCCAGCAGAAACAAAAGAGAAGGCTTCCCACTGCCTTGTACCTTGAGTTCCTATTTACAGCAGCGCAAAGGGAGGTTAACACTATTGTGCTGACTTGCAGTACTTACAATTGCTTTAAGTAATTCTCAAGCAGCATCCCCACCATCAAACCACTTCTCCCCATGCAGCTCTCCAGGCCAGCAGCCAGGAAGGGCCTGGCAGACCTCTCCAAGCTCGGGAGTTTGCTGTGCATAGGATGAGCTCCCAGGGACCGCACAGCTGCCTGTAAAACCTTACATACAGCAAGTTTAGCCAGCCAAATCCATGCCCTCGTGAACAAGCATAGTGGTGGGTGCCACTGACATTCAGGACTAAATGATGTGCCTACAACAGCTACCAGGGCTTCCATATCAGCACAGGGTTCATCTCCTCATGGGACACAGCACAGCTGCCCAGCTGCTGACTTGGATACGCAGAGGCAACAATCTCTGGTATTGTCCCATGTCATCTTCTTGAGCAAAAAGAAAATTTTTTGCAGACATCTTTCCTATAGAATAAAGCCTCTAGTAGCGAAATGCAGTGTGATTCCTGGGCTCCTGGGGGCCTCTGAGAGAGCCCACAGGCCTTGAGCAGAAGCATCAACCAGAAATTTCCCCTGCTCAGTACACATTTGTTCAGCCAAACGTGGGCTGAGGGGGCTCAGACAACTAAACAGGGGATAGGTTCTTAAAAATGCCCCCTCATGACACTGCTACTTCAGCTCCAGCGGTTGATTCAGACCTCAGCCTGCTAAAGCAAAAACGCACAGCAATTTTTACGAGAACATTGGCTTAGAAGCAGCCCTCTCCCTTACCACCCCCTCTTCCAGAGGACACTTGATTCTGCTTCTCTGGCTTATCTCTGACTGCACAGACTATTCCCCAGAGTCACTGCAGTTACTGCCTTTTTCATTCATTTTTTCCACATCTCCTTTCTCTGTACTTCACTCTCCTGCATGATTCCCTGCAGGGCTCTGGAAGCAGGGGGATAAGATAGGCAGTTTTTCTATTGTTTATTTTCATCCTAATCTCTTGAGCTGATTTCTGTTTCACTTCACTAGCTTCAGAGTACATCAGCATTTGGAAAACAGCTGAATGTATTATGCCAAGTCATGGCTGCACCAGAGCCTCTGTGCACAAGTCAGGCTCCTGCAGAACTACAGAGCTCCACGGCTGTGCTGCTCCCACAGGGCAATGGATTCCCAAGGAGGTCAGGAGCATCCTTACACCCCAGGGATTCCACTCTCATTTGACACCCTATGAGCCCACCAAGTGAATGACACAGCCAACAGACTGCCCAAGGATTTCTGCTGCTGCATGTCTAAAGCAAATCCAAGGAAGTTCACATACCCTGGCTTTATGCTAGGGGTCAGCAGCAGGATATGGCCCCACTTTCCAGCTGCACGATGTATTTTTAGGGGGCCTGAAACAAAGGCTGAGATATTGCGACATTCTTCTGATGCAACCACATATCAAACTCAAAACCAAGAGTTACCACATTCACCCAAGAGTTACCACATCCAATAACTCACTTGTTCTGCAATAAAGCAGAAATGATGGATTTCTAGTTTTCTAGCCACAACTCAATTTATATAATGTGTACTAAAGTCCCTATACAACAAGCCAACGACATCTCTTCACTGCAGGTTACACTGCTCCTGCACCCTCTCTGTAGGAGAGCTTAACAAAAAAGAAAAAGAAAAAAAAGGGGGGGGTTGAGAGGGGCTCAAACTCACGCATTACCATTTTGCCAGTTTTTCATAGTGCTTTCTTCCTACCTAGTAACCTAAGCTTTCCCCTCTCAAGAGTCACTTCTGGGGCCTAGAAGAGGAAATACCTTTAGAAGATGGGGTTTCAAGCAGCCCTTGAAGCCTCTGTCAGAAAGATCTCAGCTTCTTCTCATCCTTGCAGGCACCACAGATAGCTTCCAACTATTGCTAGAAATGCACACTTGGAAGGTGTGGTAAGGCGTGAGCACAGGTCGTCACCTTTGCCACCTTAAGTGGATGAAAGTCTGTGCAGGATACGCAGTCACAGCTGCCTGTGCTGTAATACAGGCTTCCTTCCCAACTATTAGTGACCAAGGTTAATCCTTTACTTCCAAGAGCCACGAAGGGCTGTGACCCTGGGAGTCTTGGCTTGCAACCACAGAGCCTTGTGTTATCCCTGCAGAGGAAGGCTGCAGTGGGAACAGATTGGATCCACGTGCTTCTCCCTGCTTGTGATTGCAGACTAGATAGATAATCCCTTCATGGGCTGCTGCTCTACAATTGCAGTGCAGCAGCCAATCCAATCTGAGAGCCAAAACCAGGCCCAGGGGGATAATTCCCCTCCTACTTCCCAACAACATGGTGAAATCTACTTGTTTCCATAGAAACAAATCAGTTTTTATGTCCACACAGCTCCTGACTCCCTCACTGCCATGCATCAGCCCCAAGCTGCTGAGGCTGACAGATTTTATGCAAGTGCCTACAGCCATAGGCCAAGAGCTAGCAGGAGAAAGAGGTATTCCTAACACACAAAACCCATCTCACCCGAGACGTCATTTGCTTCAGTTCCTCTCTGCTGTGACAGAATTAATGAGCAATATCCTTCCCCTCCTCCATTTTGAGGGCTGAGTTATCCATCAGATCCGTCCCTGCTATGCTCCTGCAGATGGGTTAGCCCAGAAGATGTGGGACATAAAACACATTTGGGAAAGGAAGCCAGGACACTTCGACACCTCAAGTGCACTCATGAGCCAATTTCTTCTTTTTATTTTTGCAGGTAGCAACTGTAAAGGGATTTTCTTGCTTGGAGCTCTGCATTTTACTGAAGAGGATTATTTAGAGAGTGGTACAGCCTACGGTGCAGTGCTTGGTCTCAAAAAGTCACTGCCCATTATAGCAAATGCCGCAGTGACTCGGGGCTGCAGCACTGGGGAAGGGAAGAGTCCTCAGAGGCTGGAGAACTGCAGCACTGCTGCTGTGCAGCTTCCTTGGGCATCTTTTGAGTAATAGAAAACAAAATCCTGGATCTTGCATGCTGCCTTGGGATATTCAAGGTAGAGAGTAACACAGCACTGATTCTGCGTGACAATATCAGGAACTCAAGGGAAAAGCAGCCCAGCACATCCTGAGTGGATGTGGCAGCAAGCATCATGCATTTGTGGAAATGCAGCTCTGGTTTCAAGGATGAGAATCCCAGGAGAAAGAAAACAAACCTTGTTTCACCTTAGGGGCTCTGTATCTTCAATCCCTTTAAGGACAAAGGCAACAACCCACCCGCCCCAGCACCAGAGCTGAGTAGTGACACCAAGATTCAAGGGAACAGTGCCCACAGCACTGCCTGGGCCCAGAGGCCTCCACAGCCCCAGGAAATCCAGCACAAACATGCTGCGTTCTCCACCCCAGAAGCAGTAAAACAGATTTCTGTTTGCCTTGCTGATTTTATTTCATCATCATCGTATGGAAGCAAGTTTGCTTTCTGCTCTCCCTGAAGCATGTACAAACTGGAAAACAAAGCCACATACACAATGTAGCCTGCTATGCATACAGCTACACCTGCAGGGTGCTATCTCCATCACATCCCTGCAACTTTCAGACAGTGGGCTCCCAGAGAGCAGCACCAGGCATCATCAGCACCCTAGAAAAATGAATTCAGCCCAGTCTCAGCTGTGGGCAAGAAATCCAGTTTTTACAGCCACAAAAGGTAAAGCCATGACCCAGCACCTTTGCTCGTCTCCTCAAGCTGCACCAATCTGTCATAATTCCGCAATAACACCACTCTGCTTTGGCACAAACAAATCTACTGACACAGCCTGGCTTTGCTGTAACAGAACGGTGGCAGCCCTGAAAAACATGACCTGCTCAGCATCTGCAACTTGAGCAGAGAGGAAACAAAGGACAAGCCATACAATAAAACCCCAGGACAGGAACGACTAACTGATGGGGAAGTACAGCCACAGCAACACACTGGGATTAACACATGGTAAAACTGATAAGCAACACGCTGAGCTTGCTATCTCTCCACCACCAGTGTCTTAATCTGTCCTAGCTCTCCGGAGTCGTGCTGAAGCTGAGTCTAGATTAAAAGCTGTCCTGCAGCAAAGCTCTCCTGTGCTGAGGAACACCAGCAGTCCATGCAGAAATAACAGATATTCAAGCTATACATCACATGGAGACTCCAGATATAAAGGGGCTTATCCTCATTTTTGCCCTTCTCTCCTTTATAGGAGAAATCCTGGTGCAATGGCAGACTCAAAGACATCAAAGGCTCATGGTAAGTGTCATCTTAGATTTCTTGTCAAAGAGTCTTTCACCTCTGGAGTCCTGGTATTTGCTGCAAGGAGAACAAATATAGCTCAAGGCACATTCCGTCACTGCAGTATGACACTTCCTCCACTCCCAGACAGCAGCCTCCCCAAAGCCTGAATGCCACAAAAGACGCAGAAAACTGAAGGGGTTCACTGGAAGAAGCAGAAACACTTTGAGCCCATAGTAAGAACTCAAAGAGAAGCTTTATGAAGAAGGGGTGGCATTTCAAGCCATAACGTGCCATCGGAGTCCACACATCGGTGGTGGGTTTATAAAATTTAATGCATGTACCCTCAGTTTTTAACCTGCATCAGAGGTAAGAGGTGGAGTGCTGTGAGCAGCGAGGCAGGCTGGTTCCCTACCAGCAGTCCAGGCAGGAAGGGCAGTTCTGCAGGTAACCGCATCATTCAGCACCAAGGCATCCTGGCCAAACTGTCCGAGGTGCATAGCTGCCCTGCAGAGGGAATTTAAGATGCCAATTTTATCTCTGCTGTCTGGAGAAGTATGCAGGAACAATGCCAAGCTCCTTGCTATGCACTGCACCTCTGCAGTTTCAGATATAATTAGGATCACCCTGGCTGGAAACATGGTGCAGAGGCACTGCTTCTTAAGCCCTTGAAGAAAAACAAGCAGACTGGCTGTTAACACCACTAGTGCAGAAGTACTAAATTCTGCTTTAACAACCACTGGAGACATCTCCATTTCCAAGCTATACCCAAATGGAAGTTGGATCAACAGCCACAGAAGAAAGAAGCTTTTGTCCCTCTGGTTGGATGCGTCTGCCAGAGCCAACCAGAGGGGCAGCATCCCACGTCCCAGGGAATATTTCTCTGGTCAACTTTAGGCAGCAACTACAGGTGACAAAAAAAGGCAAGTTTATATATAGATAAACATCCATAGAGTTTATAAAGGAGGCCATATCTTCACGAAGAACCTTGAGGTGTTACATTCAAAAAGCAGAAGAGGGTCAAAATTGGTATTGCATCTTAACAGGAACTCTAATTCTATAGAGTAACCGAGGTGTGGTGACCTGGACAAACAGATCGGCCTCCTCTGGTCTCCCATTCCTTTCCCAGTTTTCCCCAGTGAAAGGATCTGTCTGAAACCCTTCACCTGCTGTCTTCCCCATATTTTGTCCCCCTTTGAACCAATACACTGTTTATTACAGCATTTGCTTTTGCCTATCAATGTGTCCAGCTCAAAGTCATTCAAACAGAAGATGGCAAAACATCGAGCACTAATGCAGAACCTTGCTCGTTCTTTTGCTGTTCTTTTGCTCGTTCTTTTGCTGTAACTATTCTTTAAATATCATTCTTTTATTTGCCTATAAAAACTCATTCAGGAAATTGATCTCCTTCTCTAAGATAAGCTTGGAGTGGCAGGTAGCTTACAGGCCTCGTGTAACAAATACATTATGTATGAACAGGCACAAAGAGTAATCCCTAGGAATCCAAATATCAAACCAAAGCAGTAGAGCCCAGAGAGAGGAATGCATTGCTGGGGTCTCTCCTGAGAGCTGTGCTGATGCCAAAAAGGGACCCTGAGCTTCAGCATCGGCTCCACAGCGTGACATCCCTGGAGAACGTTCTGCACTTTGGTGTGTGCTGGTCCCCTCCCTGCCTCGAGCTGTAACTCTGCTGCAACAGACCTCACGAGGCCATCACCACGCTCAGGCAATTCCCAGCTATTCATAGAGGAGCTTCTATTAAAAGGAAAAGCACAATCAGCTTAAGAAATATCCAGAGATTACTCAAGAGATCACAGCAGCCAGAAAGAGAGAAAATCTAACATGTGCATTAGAATCAAAGGGCTCCATCCCCACTCAGGGCAGTGTATGTTCAGAGTAAATGACAAGCAAGTCAGTGGAGCCAAATACCAGCAAAGAAGTAGAGTTAGAGCTTTGTTTTCTGCTAGCTTAATTCCTAACTTACAGGCCATCAGGTGTATTCCCCTGCTGACAAAATCATTCCTGCGCTGGCAGGCAGGTGGCAAATGTACAGGTATTACCATTACAAGCCCCTGTTCATAGAAGTTCATAATTACCCAGATGAGGGAGAGCTCTCAGAGCTGAAATGGCCTGCTAATTTCTTGTCAGAGCCCTGAGCCAGATCCTACAGAATATACTCTGCCTTTCCACATGCGAGAGTGACAGGAATGCAAAGAAGAGGAGCTGAACAAAGACTTGTTCAAAGGTTTTTGCCTTCAGGTACCTCTTCCTTGGGCTAAGAAATTCAGCGCAGCCTCCCCCAGCCCGGCATCTCCCGTCTCAAAAAAAGTTTTTCTTAATGCTCTCCAGGGTAAGCTAACTCTGCTGTAAAAATGCTTGCAGATGTTGAGAATCAGCTACACGGCATCTCTACATTTCTGCCCAGTGCTGCTTTCAGAGTATAAATGCAGCTGAAAAAACACTCTGAAATACGGCTGCAGCTTACACTCATCTTTTACACAGCATTACAGCAACACTGCCTGGCTCCTCAGCCAAAATCCACAGTACTATCAGTTTAATATCTGCTCTGTCCTTTCTCAGGCATCCCAGGTACTGTGCTGGCCACTCTTACATCAAGACTGTTTCACAAACAAAACGACAGCATTAGCACAGCCAGACGGGATCTCCACAATTCTCCTGCTTGGTCTGGCAGTATTTATTAACTCTTCATCCTTCAGCACAGCTGCAACAACACAACCTAGAGCCATAAGAAACAGGAAATGGAGTGTTAAAGGGGACTGCTGAGGCAATAAATTATTAAAATAGTATTTTCACCCCCGGAGACTTGAGTTCAATTCCTGTTTCAGTCAAGTAAGGAGTTGGATTTATTCCAAGCTTCATTTTGCATAATTTTTTGTTGGTTATGGCTGCAGTACAAGTATTGTAACAGAGCTTACAGTCCGGGGACATAAGCCCTGATTTTTAGAAAGGGAAGGCCAATGTGACAATGCAGGCCTTACAGAAGCTCTGGAATTCTTCATATGTGTCTCCTCTGGGCACTTTGGGAAACAGTATCCTTCAAAGAAAAGGATGTCCACAAACATCCCTAGAAATTGATGTTCTCAATACAAAATCTGTGCTGCTCTTCTGTTAGCTTAATCACTGTGCCCAAGGCTCTAAGAAAAGCCACACAAATCACAAGACTTGCAGAAAAGTGGCAAAAGTTGGCAAGTTCGCTTCCAGTCAGCAAAACAGTTTGAGAAGCTTGCATAACGCCTGTGCTCAACGTGCCTCCAGAAACACGCTATGCTGAACTGCAGGGAGCTACTGAGCAGGGTCTGAAACACCATCTCACCTCCACTTGGTCCTGGCTGGGTCTGCCAGAGCTTTGAGAACATCCAACACTGCAGGGATCAGGGACACTGTCAGATTTCAGACTCAGGGATCGTTCTTCCTGTACTGTGCCTTGAAGGCAAGGAAAGCAGTTATCTACTGCAGTCAGCACCTTCCCAGGAGCCGAGACAAGCCTGAAGGTCATGCAGGAAGCAGCCATCAGCAAGTTAACTGTCCTGTTCTATAAGATCGCCCCATCTACACGACAGCTTCAGGAAATTACTGAGCCACTTCAGATTTGGTTTTTATTAAAGCATTCACTGATAGGACTTTGCAAACAGAAGTTTGGACACGAGTACAAAGTACCAGTGAGTCACATGGGCTAGCTGTTCAATACCTAACACTACGTTTTGCTCTCAGTCACTAGTCACGACGCTTTAACGCACACTCTTATCACCTCCTCCTCAGCAGACACTGGGATGCTGTCTATCCTCTCTTCACAGCCACCCCAATATTTAGCATCGCCAGTCCTGAGTGAGACATCAGTTTTCATGACTGAACTTCATCAAGTCACTCAATAATAAGCATAACACATGCTGTGGAAGGACCATAGATAAAGAGAAACTGCATTTTGGAGCTTTCCAGAACCAGTTCTGCTTGCAGTTTGACCTGACCATCAGAATGTTTGAGGTCACCAGGCCCAAAGCCCTGGGCTCGTTCCCCTGCAGAGCCCATCCTGGCCCAGAGGACCGGACAGACTGCTGGCTTTGACTCAGGACAGCTGACAGGAAAGCAGACAAAGGATGTGAGATCCATGCTGCAACACGGAAACACAGCTCCAGGAAGTCCACAACCTGCACAGCTCTCTCACCAAGCATCTCCAAATCTGTGCTCAAAAACTGAAGTGCTGCCAGCCTACCTAGAGCAGCCTCCTGTCCCAGTGCTTTCTAAGCAACCCTGACTCCTCACACCCAGTAAGCACTCTGTCAGCTTCTGCAGAGCAGCCCTCAGAGACGTTCGATGCTGACCGACACATGAGGATGCATGAACAGCTCGGGCCTGGCACATCGCTATAGAGAAGGCAGGGCTCGGGCCTACACTGCTGCACCACCCCTGCAGAACCGCCATTTACTGCTCAGAGAAACAGCTCATTTCGTATGCTTAACCTTTTCTGGTGCCATTTCAAGCCTCCATTAATGATAAAGAGTATGTGACATGACAGAGACCAACAGCCTCGACGGGAAGGTACACAAAATTAGCAGCATGAACCTGGCCTCGGAGCTGAGAGCAGAGCCCCGACCTGGGGCAGCCAGGCCCGCCTCTGCCATCAGACAGCGTGCCTTCAGCCTCAGCTTCCACGCTCAACCAGAATGTGCAAAACCAACTCTGAAATCAGGAAAAATACAGCTCAAGAGCAATGAGAAACTGTCCCACCAGTGGGCTAGCTCCTTACACCATGCATGACTAGATTTTTTTTTTTTTGGCAGATTTAGTTTTAGCTCTCCTCCCAGCCAGCAGTACTCTGACTCATACAGTTACAGATCTGTGAGTCCATGGAGGAAAGCATTACACGCAAAACTGTTTTTTTTTAAGTAGCATGTTAATAAGGTTCACTGTGCACATCGCCAGTCCAATTCTTTTCACGTATGCCACCTCAAAAACAACTTTACCTTGGGCACACAGGCTGAGCACCACATGCTTCTAGGTGACTGACTGCCACCCCTTCCTCCACTATTCTGCTTTTGCCACTCAAACACACGGCCTGAAACAAGAACTCAACTATTGGCTCACATGGGTGGAGCACTCATGGGTTTGCTCCTAATAAATTTGCTGCTCAATGCATCATAACAACTTTCACTCCTGTAGCTAGAACACAGCAAGAGCTAAGCTTCCTCAATTAACTTAAGCTACATTGTTGACTTCTTCAATCTCCCTACAAAAAGGGTTTATCTTAAAAGATGTTAAGAAGTCCTCACTCAAGAATTTTTACTCACACTTGGATAGACAGGCTCGAACTTCAAGTTAATCACGAAAAAGCAACATTCAGTAATTCACATGATCAGGAAGGGGACCAGCTTCCTGCCTTAGAATAACATTTTCAGAAGCTGCCTCAGATATGAGGCACCACAGACAGACTCCCACACCTTCTATTTAAGTCTAGTGGAGCTCTGCCTACTCTGAGCATCTGGGGAAGGTTCAAGGACTTCACCTGGCACCCCCAGCTAGGTATTGACCTGTCACTATTGAAAACAATCAGCAGCCTTTAAAAAACAGAAGCTTGTCTTCAGAGTAATTTTTTTTTTTTGCTTGTTTATGACTAAAAAGTTATAAGCATGTGAGCATATGGTGTTTTGAAAAACAGCTAACAGCTTTAGCATAGGGGAATGCTTTTAGGAATTGCCAGCTTCTTTCCCCTCACTGGTTTTGCAGACCCTTAACAGCCCCATGGCACAGCATACAGAGCGAGCACAAAAAACACCATTTACCTACCCTCAAAGCACCATGAGGACTAACTAATGTTCAGAATGCCATAAAATTCACAACATGAGGATTATTGTGATAACAAGAAAAAGCCCACTCTAGCAAATAAGCTGTCCTCCCAACCTGCTAGCTCTCGGGTGAGAGATTCCAGCCACTTTCACACTCCAGTAGGTCCAGGCAAGCCCCACCTGGCATGACATGAGCATCACCTTCCAAATTAGATACAGCTGGTTTCCTTTCCCTGTGTGAATTCTGACATAGTCTGAAACATGCAGTAAGGATCTCTTTTCATAGTGAACCTAAGGCTGTTACCAGAACTATGAGATCACCAGTGAAGAGTTGAAACGAAGAACAGTTACCAGTGAAGCTGCAGAGAACAGTTAGCTGCTGCAGGAAGCCGAGAAGATATTAGACTTGTAAAGATATTGGACTGGTATTCACTTGAACCAACCCCTGCATGACTAATAGAAGCAGTCAGAGGACAAATACAAGCAGACACTGCTGCACCTACAAACATTGAGATTCAGGCATTCTTCTTTCTTCTGACAGCCACCCATGTTATGTTTTTAACTTAATTATGCATCTCCTCCCAGTGATCCTCCTCCTCCACCAAGTGTTTGCTAGGGGCTATATAGATTTCTCTGAAGCTAAAATAATTTATCTTGTGGTTTATTCTAAGACATCATCCATTGCCCCTCAGTGTTCCGTGTTTTTTTCCTCCCTTCCAATTAACACAGGATGAAAAGACGTACTTTGCTCACTAAAGACCAAAACTTTGCTGCCATCTGAAGGGTCGTTATTCAACCATGATGTATTTCCCTAAACAGCAAGTCCTGCTCCTGGCTCTTGCACCACGCTTTACAACTCTGAATAAGTCATTTCCCAAGAAATGCCTACAGCTTTAACTTGCAAATATGTAACGGCATTTGTCCAGCTCACAGACCTATTTGTCATACAACAATCAAGGATTTCTTGCAATTAGTCTCTGCCAGCACTCTGGCAATGCTGCCTTTTTCCTGCTTTTACCCATGCTAGTAAATGCTACAGAATTCCTTTTCATTGCTGAAATCTGTTTGCTAGCTCAACACAATTGAGTTTTAGGTCCTTACCTGCCTTCAGTTTCCTTCCAGGCAATTTACAAACACCAGCTAGTTCAGCATACACCATCTGAGCCTGGTGGCAGCCTGCTACGTATACCTATTTGGTTAGGGATATAAAAGTTTGCAAGAGAGAAAGATGCTTTCGAGGCTAATGCTCAGGTCTGGGATCAAATAAACGCCAATTCAGTTCCCACAGCTTTGGCACTGCTCCGATCCCTTCATCGGAAACATGATGGTTTCACCTCCATTCAAGTCCTTCCACCTACTGTTCCCAGCTCTTAGTCACTGCCTTCCCTGCAGCCCCCTTAGGCCATCTGCTCTACAGAAGTCAGAGGTGCCTTGTTTTCTCCATGAAGAGCAATGCAGCTGTCCGAGCAGGGCTGAGCAGCATGCTGCCTTGGATCAGACAACAAGGACACAAGGCACAGACATTAATGCAGCCATCTGAATCCAGTCCAGTGCTTTCAGTTCTTCACCATTTGTAAAGCACAGATAACAGTAATACTTCCACAAATCCACAGATTTGTGTTACAGTGCTTCAAAATCTCAGGAGTTCAAAAAGGGACCTATATAGGTTATTTATCTTCACATGGCAAAATAAGAGTAGCGCAAACATGGATGGTCTTACAAGCAGCTTTACGGGCTGTCATGGACATCCCTTCCTTTCTCAGTCCTTTGGTCTCAAATCAAATTAGCTCACACTACACACTTAGTTCTTTTTATCAAACCAATTTTGCAAAGCTTTAAGACCTCCTGATTTAAGGAGGGTGGCAGCAAGGGGGGAGCAAGAGCATAAGCACGGACTGAATGACCCCGAGGCCCCTTCCAACAGGAATCATCCTGTGAGCCTGTAACCACCGCAGCAGGAAATGCCTAGAGATGACCAGATTAACCTTCCTCCCAGTTCTGAGGCCCAGGATAAACCAGCCTGCAAAGCGACCTGTCACCTGCCTGGCTTCTGCACAGCTTCTCTTGTCTCTTCAGTGATTTTAACACCATCAGCCTGTATCCTAGCCACCATGCTGAGTCCCCAGCAGCAAAAGCACACATAGCTGCCTTGTTGACATCTGGTATTCCGCATACAGGCTCTGCACTGTTGGATAATCCATTAACAGCAGAATAAGCAACACTGAAAGAGTAATTAGCAACTAAGAAGCTTTTGCATGCAGGAGGAAAAAAAATATATATTTGTTTGGTAAAATACATAAGTAAACACTGATTGCAGTCAGCATCACTCCTTTGTGCTTTGAGGTTTCCAGCACGCGTGGGATTCAGCAGTGCTGCACGATGCCAGCAGCAGCCCCAGGCTGGGTCTGGTGCTGCGGGCCAGCGTGCTGCCCTGCTACGTGAACACAACTTGACGACCACTGGGAACGAGCCCCACAGGTATAGAGGGGAAAGCCAGCCCTGCAGGACCTCCAGCCCCTCTGCTGGAATGGCCCTAACCAAGTGCATCAGGCAGTGCGAATGCACCAGGTGCTGCTTGCACACAGATCTCCATCGACTCAGAGAAACTCAGCAGCACCCACATTCGCTGTGCAGTGAGCAGCTGCTGCACCACCACCCCGGTGTCAAGCTGGAGGAGTGACATATGCCATGGCCACACCACAGCCATAACAGCACTTGTGCACAGTAGGTCACAGTTTCTCCTCACGCCCATTCAGACAGGAAAATCGCCCCTACTGCAGTTACACTGGGGAGCTGTGCTTATTGTACTGTTTCATGGTTTCTGATTGTGGTTGTCAATACCTACACAAAAAGATGAGGTGATGTATTACAGCAGGGCCCCAACACTGTTCTAGAAGCATTGAGCTTTGCAGCATATATGCACACATTTTGTTGCAAGATGTCTCAAGTTACTCGTCTCTAAACCAGGCAGCACTCAAGGGTATCAGATGGAGAAGGACCTCTTCCCTTTGACATGTTTTCCATTTCCACTCCAATTATTTCCTCTGTGTGCTTCCCTACGGACAGTTTCACACAGCTCCTGCTCTGGGGACCCACCATTACTGCATTTCCCAAAAGCCACAGCACTGTGAAGTGCTGCTAGAGAAACTGACGGGACGCTGGGGTCACAAGTTATCCCAGGAACCATCCAAAAGACAGAAAACAGGACAGCAATTTCATTCAATTGATCTCCAGCACGCAGGAACTCCCCAGTTCCCAAGTGGAGATGACCAAGATCCCCTTATGCTGCTCAGCCTAAAAGAAAGGGGCAGCACACCCCGATCACTGCCCCTCGCCACCCCCTCCTCTGGTCCAGCAGCCATTCCTTACACATCACAGCCCTGCAGCACCGACTGCACAGATCCTCTAAAAAGGATTTATGATGTCAGGCTGCCAGTGCTTAGAAAGCATGGAAACAGCAGAGCCAACAGGTGAACCTGCTCTGCTTATGTGTGCCAGGGGCCTTCTCTTCCCCTTTGGGAAGCTGCAGGGCAGCACGTCTTTCACTTTGGGGGTTGGGATCATTATTTTCTTCTGAGCCTATGGACAAAAAAGAGGATCCTGGCTGATGACCTCAGGCTCAGTAAAATGCATGCATGCAACTTCCTCGATATGATTCCCAGGATCCCTGGGGAGTACCGTGTGGACTGGGAGAAGTCTGCCAGAAAGGATCCCAAATGCTGGATGTGTTTCTATATTTTAAAGAGATCTTACTCCAGCCGTGCTTTCTCTGATCCGGATACAACCCTGAGCCTCCTGCCCAGGGCACGCAGCACCCCCTGCTCAAGGCAGAGAGCTGAATTCGGGGTGCTCACGCTTCGAGAAGCCACACGTGCACACTGCAGACCCTTCCAGCAGCAGGAGAGAGTTGCAAGCCATTCCCTATTGCACACTTACGAGGAAAAAGTGGGGCTGAGGGGAATAGCATCCCATAGATGTTGTCATAAATACAGTTTTCTGATAAAGAGAAGCCCACACAAGCATCAGACCAGGTATTGCAGCAGCTGCTGCTTTTCAGATGAGGCAACAGCAACCTGAAAGCTGCTTACAGCAGGAAAAAACCACCTTGATAGCTAAACCTGCGTATCACCAAATGCAATTAATTAACGAGGGCAGCCTTAGCCGAGGAACAGCCCCCCCGAGGTGTTGTGTGTCTGCACCCCAGCAGATATTGCTCGGACTCAAGTTGCAGATGATGAACGCGAAGGTCACATGAAGGAAGGCAGCGGTGCATCGCCTGCCACAAAATGGTAGCGCCGGGGATGCGAGCACACGGGAGGGAGAACCCCGTCCTTCCCGCAGCTCCCGACACGGAGAGCAGCGGAGGTGGGGGGGAAAAACAGAGCAGATTGAACTTAATCCCTCCACAGACCTCCAGCCTCCTGCCCTCCCAGAGGGGTATCCTACGAGGCGGGCAGGAATTAAGGGCAGCTCTGCCCAGTTACATAACGGGGGGCTCCCGCCGGCCCCGAACTGCGGCATCGGGGGGGGCCGCGCCGCAGCGCAGCCCCGCACTGCGCGCACCCCGCGGCTCTGCCCGTGCTGTGCGTGCACTGCACCACCCGTGCACACAGCGGCTCTGCCCGTGCACACAGCGGCTCTGCATGCACTGCACCACCCGCGCGCCCAACGGCTCTGCCCATGCACCGCGCTATCCGTGCGTCCAGCAGCATTCTGCCCGTGCACTGCACCGTGCATGCGATGCACCGCTCGTGCCCGCACCGCGCTGCCCGTGCACCCGGCAGCTCTCTGCCCGTGCACCGCACGGTGTGCACCGCGCTGCCCGTGCCCCAGCGGCTCTCCACGCACGGCACCGCACCGCCCGCGGCCCCCGCAGTGCTGCCCGGGCCGCCCCCCCCGTACCTCCCGACGAAATTCTCCAGCACCGAGCTCTTGCCGGCGCTCTGCCCCCCCACCACGGCGATCTGCGGCAGGCCGGGGTTGGCGGTCTNNCGGCAGGTCGAGGTTGGCGTTCTGCCCGATGGCGGCGAAGGCGTCCTGCAGCCGGTTGACCAGCGGGATCAGATCCTCCATCCCGCGGTTCCCCATGGCTGCGCAGTAGCCCCTCAGCTCCCGCTGTCCCCTGCGCTGCCCTCAGCGGCGGTACCCGGCCCTCCCCGCCGCCCGTGGGCACCACCTCAGCCCCGCGCGCCGCCGCCCGGGCTCGAATCTACTCAGCGTGAGCCCCCGCCGCCGCCAGGGGGCGCCTTAAGGCTCCGGGCGCCGCGCTGTATGCTGGGAGTTGTAGTCCACGCGCGCTCGCGCTGTGAGGGCGCGGCCCGCTGGTAGATCCTCGCGGTGTCGTCGTTGTGTGGGGGCAGAGCGGGGCTCCCACTGGATCGGGGCTGTGTGGTGCGAGGGGATCGCTTGTGGATGTGCATGGCCCGGCAGAGTACCTGCGAGGTTCAGCTCTAGCTCTTTCCCTGTGCGGTTTGACCACTGTCTCAGTGCTGTGTGGTCAATGTTCTGTCATGATGTACCCATATAGCTCGGGTGCTACACCCGCAGCATTTCTTTTATGCACCTACACAGCTGTGGGGATGGCACCATGTGCTGAACCCGCAATCACCCTGAGCCCTACAGAAACACTTCTGCATCTCTGCTGCTCGATCTCCATTGAAAGATGGGTGAAAGACAGAAATTTCTGCTTACAGCTGCAGATACTGCTGCTGTTGCTGTGCTTGTGGTACAGAAATGCAAAGAAGTGATTCACTTTGAGTACTCAGATTTTCATTCCAAGTGACTTCTAAAATAATTAAAAAAAATGTTTTTAGGCTTTTCAAGTGGTTGTTTTTTTATAAAAATGCAATGTGAGGCCCTTTTCTGGAGATACTCAAGACCCGTCCGGGTGCCCACCTGTGCACCTGCTGCAGGGAACTCGGTGATCTCCAGAGGTCCCTTCCAACCCCTGCGATTCTGTGATCTTTGATTTGCAAGTGTAGCAGTGATGGAATTAAGATCCATTAAGAAATGGATGGCGATGCTGTGCCTACACAGCCACCAGTCTGTGCTCCCCAGCACCTCTGCTCAGCTCTGAGGTGGTTGGGGATGAGTAACAAAAAACTGCGACAGATTCTGAGCTGTACGTTTTGTTTTAAACGGCAACTTTTTAGTTGCAACACTTCTAAGCAAAGTTTCAGGGATGTCTGTCAAAGGTAACCTGTGCTGAAATACCTACCAGGGTGACCAACAGATGTGCTGATGGATTGATTTGACTTGTCGTATTGGAGAAGATGATCAAGCAAAATGCTTTGGGAGTATTACCGGTGTGCAGGTCAGACAGCTGAAGGAAGGGAAGAGAGCAGATCTACTCCATCTGTAAAGGTAACATTATAGTAGGGCATACGTGGGTTGTTTTGGGGGCTGTTGGTGCTATTTTTTCCTCTCAGCATATTGCAAGAAACAAGCTTGAGAAACTCAATAGAAGCTGTAGGCAAATGTCTTCGAGCATCTTCTAAACCATTCTGATCACTTATGTTAAAGGATCCTGAAAAAAGAACATTGCTTTTCCTTCAAAAGTTGATAGCTACTCCTTGTTAGAGGTCACCACAAAAAGAACAGAGAGCTTCAGAAACTTAAAGAATGTTATCACCTTCCTCTCTGGGTCAGAGCTCGTGCTTATGTTTCTTCACACCACAAAGATCTCTGAAGCTTTACACAAGGAACTATGAGAAGAAAATTGCTCTATTCCTAGACATTGGCATAACCTGAAGTTCACCCACAGGACTCTAGCTTTGCTATAGAATAGAAAGCTGCCTAGCCACGCTACTGCAATAGTATCTCATAATACCACAGCTGTGCTGATAAGCCTTAGTGGCCCTGACCAGCTTCATCTGGAGCTTCTCCCCACACCTGTGGCCCTAGGAGCTCTAAACTCAGCCCAAGGCTGTAACTGCCTGAGTGAATTATGGGGGAGTGCTGACTTTCAGCTCAGTCACAGCCCTGTGTGCTTATAGAGCTATGTGATTCTACTTCAACTTAGAGGTTGTTATCTTAGCTCGATATTAGTCATGTCTTCTTGTTGGGAACCTGCTTGGAAATCACTGTACCCAGTCCTAATACTGATAATCAAATTGTTTTCCTAGCTTGACCTTACAGCTGCCTTATCACTGCTGTTTTCTTTGATCGGGCCTCTTTGTTGAGCCATCACTGTTTGTTCTGCCTGGGTGCAGTGGGACTGGGCACTGGTTGGTGAGGCCCCTGCCCTGGCAACTCTGTGATGACCAAGGGGTGGCCTTGGCTCCTGCCTCCCCTTGGGGAGCAGCCCTGTCCTTGTTGATCGCTGACATCAGTGCTTACTGCTTAGTGCCTATAGGGACTTCACTCTTCTCCCTTCCTTGCACTCATCCCTGTGAATCCACGCCTACCTTTAATTATTAAATCAATTATATGTTATTGTGACAATTGCAAGTTTTGCTAACAATAGAAACATTGAACAGCAAATATTGTGTTTTACTCCTTAGCATTTTAAGCAGGTATTTTGTTCTTTGTGAGACCGTTTTAGTCCAGAAATAATCGTTCAGAATAATACCACTTCATGGAAAAACTAAAATTAATACATTTGTTTTGTGAAAGAACACTGAGAGCACAGTAGGTCAGCAGCTGACATTCAGGACTGCAGGAAAAAATAGGTTCATGTTGCTGGTTAAGGAGCTGGTATGGCAGAAAGGGTCAAGTATGACTTATTTGCAGGTATTTTTTCATGTATTCTCTCTAGCTTTTTTTCCTCTCTCCATGAAACTGACACCTAAATATTGGGAAATACATGGGCCCATTATCTAGAGGTCCTCTGTCTAACTAATTGAAGTCTTAAGGGGCAAAAATACACGGGAGAGACAGGAGGGAGCTAATAGGGTGTTCTTCAATAAACAGGAAAGGACAAAAGGTGGGAGGGGGGTTGGAAATGTGGTAAAAATCTGCAGAAATACTGTCAAATTTGACATAGATTTCTCAGCAGATCAATTATAGTGAAACTCTGTAAGAGGTAAAAAACCATGTTCTTGCTTTCCCAGTTTCGCAGTTACACTTGGAGGTAAATGATAATACAGTGTATGCCTGCAGTATTACTCCTACAAGAACTCGTTAGTATCACAGTCTGTGTAAGCATTTCTGCAACAATTGCAGTCAAACAGCCCAGTCAGACCCAAACTCAGCACTGAGATAGTGAGGCTTGATTTTTAAGAAGCTTTAGATACCTACACCTCCCATTGATGAAAATGAGAACTGCAGGCACTTAGAATCCAAATCCTAAAGCCTTCCATTTTCTCTCCTTCAAGAAACTGAGTTGTAAGGATGTTAGTAACACACAGGCCTTTTGATTCTGTTGTACCTCCTGCCTGTGACTTATGCAGCAGCAAGTAGAAGCTGTGGGAGAAAAACAACTGTGTCATCATCCTTCAGGGGAAATACCGAAGAATAGCAATGTTTGTGAAATAAAAAGGAACTTTACAAACTGGAGTGCGCAGAAAAAGCTATTTATTTCTACCTTAGAAAAGCTTATGACATCAGCAAAGAAAAATGAGGAAGAGAATGTTTTTTACAGGTGCTATAAATATGAAATTCATTAAATGTGAAAATTCTTGTTTATTATGAATCCCTGGAAATGCACATGGGCATAAATATTTCTGTGTTGCTGTAAAAACAGTTTTGTGTACTGATTTTTGTCACTTTGTGCAAATAGAACTCACAGTTTAGCTGGCATAATTAAAAAGAGACACTTGAGTGCTGGATTCTGTCCTTTGTGCCTTGCTCTTGCAAAAATAACACTTTTAGTCTTCAGAGAGAAGCAAAAATGCAGAACACAATTAGCTTATGATTCTCCTGGTCACCTGCAAACTGTTTTTCAGAGGCACAGGTGTTGCACAGTTTCCATTGACTCCAGGTAGAGTTATGACTGTTTGGAACCTTTTGTCTTGGTTCATTAAGTGGATGCTCTTGGTCCTTTGGGTTCCTAAGAAACATTTACAAACAGATGTAGGAATATAAGTTCTTCAAAGGATTGGTGATAGAATTGTTGCTCCAAGTGTCAGTTTAGAGTATATTATGTAGCCAATGAGCAGTTAAAAAGTTTAATTAAAACTAAACTCTTGGCTTGTTTTTATTGCTATAGGCAGTTTTATATATCCATATACATTTTAAAAATGGTTTATAGGTACTTAAATGCTACTATAGCAGTGATGATACTGCAGTATCATTGTTGATCTCTTGTGGTATCAGTTACTCAAAGTTTCTTTAATGTTCCTATTGGTTGAAAAAGCTATCTGAAAGAAAAACAGCCTTCAATTTTGTGATTTTCAAATAGAGTTTTTCCTTGCAGGACATAATAGTGACGTTTTCTAATTTTTTCTTCCCTTTTGAACAGGAAGTTTGCTAAATTGGTCTGAGAATCCCTCAGAAAGAGTATAGGACTGTGGATAAGATTGGTCTTTCACACAGCTCCACAGAAGGTGGAGTTTATGTAAGAAAAGAAGCTGAATGTTACAGTCCATGAAGAAAGGGATCTAGACATGAATGTGAGTTTAAATGAGTATTTTAAGAGCAGCAAAGCTGAGTTCTCTGTGGTTTACACATCTAGTGAGAGGATAGAAAACAGTTCCTGGAATATATTTTGTCTTTTGAGACTGAAAGTCACAGGTAGAAGCTGATTAGCCATGTGGTGAAATAGGGTGAAAAGTAATATTTAAGTTTATATGCTGTAGTTCTGCCCTGCCAGTCAAGAAATATTGGGAATAAGTTTCAGGAACAATAGAACAAAGAGTGGGTACAGATATCCCACTGGTTATATGGCTTTGAAATACTGTGTGCTAATTCTTTTCACGAGTGAATGTAGTCTTCCTACAGATAAAAGAGACATGGAAAACAGAACAACTCCAGGAACTGCTATCAGCCTTGGAGGGCAGGCCTGGTGAAACTTGTCGCTGTTATCCATTCTTTCAATGGATAGTCTCCAAAAGCAGAGGAAAAAAAAAGTGCTTTATATCTCCATATGCTTTTTTCTTCAAGGAGTTTGGGAGGTTTAGAGACACTGAAGTGAGAACTAGCTTATATCCTAGTGAAATGGGTGAGTAATAACACTCTCTTTGCAGATCTCAGAGGAAATGGTAGGCACCAGCTTTTTTTGGTACTCTCATAGGCACTGAGAAAATGAGATTATTGCTTTTGAAAATCTGATTGTATGTAGCTTCACCAAGGGTTGCATAGCAAGTCTTTCTCACAGCTAAAATTAAAATGTACAACTGCACAGTCCAGGCATGTTCTGTAAACTAGAAATGTCTGATTATCTGCAGGCCTGATCTGGTCCCTGGAACAAAGTCATATAGCCCAGCAAAAACTTGTCTGAATATATAATGCAAGCCAGCTCCTAAATAAAAAGCATTCACATGGTCTGTCTCCTTATCTGCCAAGAAATTTCATAACCCCAATCTAATCATATAGAGGTGTAATGCAGGGTGCCTTATAGTGATGAGCATCAACTGAGTTCTTGGATCTTCTCGTTATTGAAGGGTATTTTCTGCATCATTTTCCTGTTTTGACCTTTTAATTCTCATAATTGTTTGATTTACTCCCATTGACCATGAGACAACCTTTGTGCAACCAGCCCTGTCCCTAGGAAACCCAGGTTTCTGTGGCTCAAAGGGATTGAGTAACAACATTGTAGCACTAAATTTTTAAGGTTTCATGCATTCAGGCATGTATTTACCACTCTATGCTGATCATTCAGAAGCAAGTTGCCTAATTGTTGAAAGGGAGATATTCCTTACAGGGGAAAGAAAAAAAAAAAAGGCAAAACAAAACTTGATTTTCAGTAGACAAGAGATAAATTTCTGTGTACCAATGCTCAATAAGCATCAATGGTGCCCTTTGGCTGTCAACCTAAAACATGCTGTTTTGTTGCCTGTAATAAAGGAAAGAGAAAATCCTAGCCCAATTTCCTGCACTGTTAACTTGCATCAATATTTTCAAACTGAGCAGAGTGATTAGGCGAATGTAGAACCTTCTTTTCTGGATTCAGTTAAGCCATCTCTATAGGTATAATGTTTATGTCTGGCACATAAAGGCATCTTTGAAGACCAACCTTTGGAACATAGGTTGATAAAACAGCAGGTGTTTTTACACCTGGTGTGGCCTAACCCTGGCTTACGTTGTGTGTGCATGGGACTGAAGTGACATTCAGATTTGTGGCCAGTTCAGCAGTATGTCTGAGCATTGAACTGTAGGCTTATTGTTTAAAAACTAATGGAAGGCTGTTTATTTAATAATTTGTGCACAGGAGCTAGCAGAAGAAAGCCCAAACCTTGAGGGGAGCCTCTAGGCTACATAAGAATATAACAGGAAAACACTAGACTCTTACCTATCTCTCATATATACCTTACAGATACTTACGTATCTCACTAACATGGCACTTAGGAGACTAAAGCTTTCTAAATGTTGCATACCAAGAATACTTAATGTAGGTTTTAGAAGTAATAAAAGAAGACTAAAACAAAACAATCAAAAAAAAAAGCACACCAAAAAAGAAAAATCCACCCAGATTTATGGTCATTTCTACAACCTGATTTGTGTGTTATGTATCTGGTTAACACAGGGACTGGTCAGGCATCTGCAGGATCATAAAGCTAACCATCTTGCCACTGCAGAACGGTCAAACTGGTAAATGCTGTAACTGTGATTACAGGACCAAAAAGGATCAATCATGCAAAATGATGTGAAAGATTCAACACGTTTTCTGTTCCGTGTATGTATTCCATGTGATGATACTTAAGCTTTAATGCTTAACAGGAGAGCATTTTCCCTGTGTGCAGACAGCTGGGACAACGTAAATGGTTGGGCATTATCGTGGCCGATCAGCAATTAATGTGGATGGTCATCTCCAAACTGACCATTGTAAAATCAGGACAGTACTAAAAGGCCCAAAGGAAAAATCAACATATGCTGTTGCATTGAAAATTATAGTGCTAACTGCATATCACCAGTAATTGTGTTCAGCTTACAATACTTTCCCCTAAAAATCAATCCTGGGGCCTTTAATGAGTCAAGCAGTCTTTACTGGCGTGAATAATAAGACTATTTATAAAGTAAATTATTTCAGGATGGATTCTCTGGAATGGCACAGAGCAGAAATACATCTTTACCCTTCCTAGGCTTAGTATTAGAAGTGACAGACACAATATTTTTTCATAAGGAGGTCATGTGCATTGGACGTGCTTAAAACTAATTCACCAGTTACAGAAAACAGGTGCCCCAGGGAAGGTTTTCCTGCAAACTCTCACCAAAAAAGAAAAGTGGAAGGACCTGCTAGAAAAGTCATCTCAGTCTACAGCACAGAGCAGGATTGCAAAAGTCACTGTTTTCTTCCCGATTCTCATGGCAGGTGCCAAGATGCGACCACAGCAAATGGCCAAGGGCTGTTGGTTTTTGTTTTTTCCATGTCTTCAGAGAGACGGTTATCAAAGATTCCCCCGGACTATTTGAAAAACAAAACAACAGAAAAACAACGCTGTTAGCTACCATCTGCTCCCCCTCTTCAGCCAGTTATCCAGTTCCCTCTGCCCCAGTCCTGGACAGATGGTGTCCATCCCCTCCCAGCCCTCTCCAGGGACGAGGGACCAACTTCTCGCTGCGGGGGCCGAGAAATGGGGGTGTTGCAAAGCGGGGCGATGCGAGAGGAGGCTCCGGGGGCGATGCAGCCCTGCAGGGACGCGCTCCCGGAGCAGGGGGCGCGGCCGGGTGCGGCCGGGTCCTTCCAGCCCTACGGAAGGAGCCGCCTCCCGCCCGGGCTGGGCCGGGGAGCGGGGCTGGGGGGGCGGCGGTTGCCCTCCTCGGGAAGATGGAGGCGGGCAGGCGGGAGCGCTGAGCGCCGCGGGGCGCGATGTGAGTGCCGGCGGGCAGGGGAAGGGCTCCGCGGCGAGGGGAGGGTGGGAGCGGGTTTAGGAGGTGGGGTTTGGAAGCCTCCTCCGCGGGCTGCCGCTTGCGATGACCCCGGGGGGAAGGAGGAGGAGGAAAGAGGGGATCGGCTCAGTGAATGAATGGGCGGCAGCGGCGGCGGCTCCCCTGCTCAATGGCTGCTGGGCTGAGGCGCGCCAGCCCCGCGGCCGGTGCCTCCCTCGCCCTCCCGTGTTTTGTCTCAGGCTCGCCCCGCTCGGAGCTCCCCAGCCATGTTCAACCAGCAGCAGTTCCAGCAGCAGCTGCTGCAGCTCCAGCACCTCCTCCAGCAGCAGCAGCACCACCACCCCCCGGCGCAGCAGGGAGGCCGGTAAGCGCCGCTACGCGAGGCCGGGGGTGGCGGGCCTGTCCCGAGGGAACCGCTCTCCTCCGCCTCCGTCCCTCCTCGCCCCGGCGGAACCGCGGCGGAGCTGGCTCCGCGCCCGCTCTCCCTCCCTCCCCCGGCGGGGAAGGTGACAAAGGGAGGCGGGGGCTGGAGGCCCNNGGAGGCGGGGGCTGGAGGCCCGGCGGGGGCGAGGAGGTGGAGGGAGCCGGGGGGCGGCGGCGGCGGCCCGGGCCCGCTGTGGGGAGGCCGCTGGGGCGGGGTGAGGCGCGGGCCTGGAGGCCACAGGGTGCCCCGGTTCTCCTCAGGCGGTGTCGAGATGGGTGTCAGCCCGGTGGGGCACGGGGCACAAAGGGATGCTCCGGGGGCAGGAGCCGTCCCTCAGCACCGCGCTGAGGTGGCCTCGGAGCCCGCGGGGAGTTCCCTGTAAAACGCCTTTTCCCACAGGAATGCATCTGTTCGCCTAGCTGAGCCTTGTTCAATAGAGACAAGCACACTTCATTATTGCATTTTTTAAATTGATACGGCAGCGATCAAACTTCAGTGGTCTTTTTTTTTT
>WBMW01003399.1:142533-271712 GCA_013396635.1 Penelope pileata
CCGCCAGCAGTTCCAGCAGCAGCTGCTGCAGCCCCAGCCCCTCCTCCAGCAGCAGCAGCACCACCCCCCCCCGGCGCAGCAGGGAGGCCGGTAAGCGCCGCTACGCGAGGCCGGGGATCGCGGGCCTGTCCCGAGGGAACCGCTCTCCTCCGCCTCCGTCCCTCCTCGCCCCGGCGGAACCGCGGCGGAGCTGGCTCCGCGCCCGCTCTCCCTCCCTCCCCCGGCGGGGAAGGTGACAAAGGGAGGCGGGGGCTGGAGGCCCNCAGGTTGGGGTTATCCAGGCACCTTATCTCTGCTCGGGAACCGCAGCTGCAGCCGCTGTGGGGCGTGGGGGGGAAAATTACGTTTTGTTCGTTAAAAGGCAAACGGTGCCTGCCAGAAATAAAAAGGCAAATAAACAGGGTTTCCTTAAAAAAAAGACAAGAGAGGAAACAGCTGTTTTGGATGGGAACAGTTGTCCCTGATGAGCTGAGATTTATTGAACTAATAAAAATTCTCTGAAATGATGTATGTAATTGCAGTCGCTGTGCTCTGTAATGCTTTGTGCTGTGGAAATTCACAGCAGTAGGATGTGAATTTAAGAGCAAAGTTAATTTCTTATATAATAAATTATAAAAAAAAAGATTTTATAAAGCATATGGTTTTGAGAAACGTGGGAATATTTCTGCTCTGGAAATATTAATCTCTCTAAACCTTCATTTTTTTTATGTGTCTAAAACTAACCAGAACTGCCCTTAGCATGCCAATATGAGGCTGAGGAGTAGCACGGATACATCTTGCACCTTTAAAAGTCTGCTTTTTTTTGGCATAAATTTCTTAGCTCTGAGACTGGAACAATCTAGAGCAGCAAACATGAAGATTAGCTGCTGCAAAATCTGTTTAAGAGGTTGTTTTTTTGTCAGCAGTGTTATTTTGATCCGTGTTTGTACCTCTTTACAGCCCTGACGGATTTAGCTGTGTCAGCAGTCGTTTTTAGAGGAGGGCCTGACCTTGCAATTGCCTGGAGAAGTGCGTGCCTGTTTCTTCAGACTTTTGTCTCATGCCTGCTCCACCCTCCTTAGGACTGGAGAGTCCTTTTCAGCTCAGTTCTTCCTCCTCATGTTTTAAATACGAAGGCTGTGCTTGATTTTACCATCCTCTTCTCGCAGTTAGGGGGCACCATTTGCAACGATGACCTATCTGACTCTATGTGGGAGGCCTGGATTTTGGAAGATGTTCTTTAAGCTACTGAGAGCTCCCTGTTTTTTAGAACTTTTTTTGCTGTTGTTGTTGTTAAATGTAGCTGCTGATCTAGATTGCTGGTTTCTTCTGAAGGGCTGCTGCATAACTCTGTAGAACTGCAGTCAGCTCCTGGGCTTTTTTTATGCTGCTTGACAGGCTTTATGTGGGCTTGGTGCTAAGGAGTTCTCTCTGACCTCAAATTCCTTGATAGACAATCTGTCAGGGTTGGAAATTCCAGGAGAGTGGAAGAAAGAGGATACAGTGCCGGTGTACGGTGTCTTTTCATGCATGTAGATGAGCATTTCAGCTACTCCCTGCTCCTCTGTTACATACTTCTTAGCTGTCTAAAAATGAAGGACATGGTTTTTACTGGATTCTTATGACTAATACCTTCTTTTCCAGGGGTTTAGCACCACCGCCACCACCACCACAACAGCAACAGATGCTGAGCTTGCGGGCAACAAATCAACCATCCCTCCTCAATGCCAATCCTATGCTTCAGCGGGCCTTACTCATGCAGCAGATGCAAGGTACTGTCGTTATGGGAGACGCTCGCTTACTGCAGTTATTTAATCACCCTTCATGGGTTGAAACCATAGTATGGCTGTCTCTTGCTTAACAATTGCAGTCCTTCCATTTGGCATATTTGTCATCTTTTTTTTCCTCTTCCAATTTGTCCGTGTCACACATCGCAGAGGTTCTTTGGTTGATGGAAATCCCATGTGCCAAAACGTTCACAGCTGGGAACAGCACTGGAAGCTATCAGGTCAATGCTAAATACGTGCATTGGAAAAGATTTCCCTCCTAGACTTGGTGGAAAAAGTATTTTCCCATCAATATATTTAGAAAAAACAATTATTTGATTATTTATTTGTCTCATTTAGGAGACTTAATTTATTTCATTGTCTTTTACATATGCTGCCATTTGTATGGAAAGTAAATATCACCAGTCTTCCATCATTGTATTTCCCCAAGTCAGTGTTTTAAAATATATTTTCAAAGCAAAT
This sequence comes from Penelope pileata, assembly GCA_013396635.1. NCBI lineage: Eukaryota > Metazoa > Chordata > Aves > Galliformes > Cracidae > Penelope > Penelope pileata. The sequence continues at coordinate 144,762 of WBMW01003399.1, forward strand.
TTATGAAGCTGCCTTAACAATAGTGTTGCTAACATAAAAGATGTTAGGGAAAAATGTTTTATGTCTTAACCTGACAGCTGTTTTCAGCGCAGATCGGTACCTGGGATAGTTTTGAAGTGAATACTTTAGATGAATGCCTAGAATTTTTGTCCTGTGTAGGAGTTGTGCCCATATGTGAAGGCAATAGGTTTATCCTGCATGGTGTTAACTTGCCTTTTGTTCTTTTGCCCATTTAGTGGGAGGGCTCTCTAGTGACTCCAGTGGCTCTCCACAGATCTCTGTCAGGTTGTGGGGAATCTAGCAGTAATAAAAAGCAAGCCACATTCTGTAACGACATACAGACTGAAGGATATGTTTATGTCAGGGGGAAAATAAGTCTGATGTAGTCAGTCATTCTCCTTTCAAATACGTTTGATGTTAGCATAGTCTGGCCTTTTCTCTAAGCAAAATCTCATTGAGAAGTTGTATTGAAATAGCATGCCAAAGACCTGAGGCAAACTGGATATGAAAGCAGGAGAAGGTTTCATAGAATCAAGATTGGAAAAGACTTCTAAGATCGTCTAGTGCATTCCATGGCACTTTGATTTGGTGTTTTTTCTCTTCGTTTTCAGCTCTACCTGCTAAATTGAGTTGTGACTTCTCTTTCAGTGACTGCATCAGCTAGCCGTGGGTACACGTAGTACAGATGCAGTGTTCAGTGTGGCCCTTCTTAGGGATCTGATTATTTTTTTGGTCATTGCAGGTTTGGGTTACGTGTAAGAATATCTGATGCTGTAGTACTTCTGTACCTGGGAAGCATCAGCATGGATAATTCATTGGCTGTATGTGGCTTCAGCAATAGGAAAAAATGAATACTTCAAGTTGAAATATATGCATGGCTCTTGAAAGGTGTTAAAGCAAGAGCTGGAGATGATTTTTTACCTTATAATTTTTTTTTTTTTAATACAGCTACATATTTTTACAGTAAGAGATTATTTATGGTAAGTAACAAGAGATTAGATTACTTTTGAAGACACACGTGGGAATGTTTCCCATTGTGTTCCAGGCTTTTAACAGTGTAGCTTGATTTCAAATTTTAGGTCTGTCTCCAAACTTCTCTGGCTTGTTTTAACAGCTGCTAAACAGTCAGAGTATGCACTAATTCAAATGAGAAGTAAAGAATTGCAGTGTAAGTCCAGATTCCCAGAATGTGGGACAGATTTTGAGGGTGCAGCTGAGACATCTGTGCACTTCCATTCCCTCACCCCCTGAAATGGGGGTAGCAGGGACTGCCTTCACAAGGATCTGTTGAGACTTAATTAATAGTCCATGGATGCTGAAAAGAACAGTTCAGAAAGCAGAGCATTGTAATTGGAAATCACAGTGCGTCAAGTGTCTGGGTTCAGGTTGACATGTTGAGCTTGCATGATAACTGGGTGGCAGAGGGGACTGTGAAATCTCTTGTTTGATAAGTCTGGTGTTTAAATGAAATGCTGTTGCTGGCCAGTGTTGAATAGCATCCATGCCATGGTATGAGCTTCCAGCTGCAAAAACGTGGGATGAATCTTCCTTCTTGACAGAGCATTTCTGTAAATAAACCTTGCTTTGTTGCAAACACAAGCACTAGTGCGCTCAGATCAGATAATTGCTTTAATGATCTTAGCCTGCAGTGACAATTATAATGAAATAGCCCACTGTATGGTAATAGTTGCTATCACATCAAATTGTTCTATGGGCACTAAAAAGGGTAAAGCATACAGGAACTCATGCAGCACCCAGTGAAGTACAGGTCTTGCGTGGGTGAGCTCTTCCCCTCTCCCTGCTGCTCGTATGGAAGGAAGATTTTTCTCTCTCTGCATGCTGCAGGGTGGTGATGTGCTGTGTGTTTGTATTTGTAGGAAACTTGCGTGGATTTAACATGACAGCCCCAGCACTGCAGCAGTTTTTCCCTCAGGCTACGAGACATTCCCTCCTAGGACCACCACCTGTTGGGGTCCCGCTAAAGCCGACTCGTCTGGGCTTCCCTGGCCTCCCCTTCCAGCGGCAGAACCGGATGTTTCGCAAGGTGGGCTTGTAGCTTCCAACTGTTCAGGAGTTTTATGCTCCTTTTGTACTTGTGGTAGTTGGCTGTTTTGTAGATGAAGAACAAAGAGAAAGGAGAGAGCCTTACAGTGAAAACTATGCTTGCACCATGCTATTGACAAAGAAATGCAGAAATTAGTCCATCCCTAATGTTCTTGTGGCCCATCTTTACATTTGTGATGCAAAGGTTTCTTGACAGTTTTTGTCCAGGACAGAATTTCTCATAGCAGAACTGATTAAGCCTGAAATAAAAAAGAATCTTTAGAAGTAACAGCTTCAAAGTAACGACAGTAAAAGCAATCCTGGCTGAGTTCTTTGCTCAGGCCAGAGTTTTTACCCCTTTAGCCTTCCAGAGCAGCTTGTGCCCAAATGGCTTGCTGCTACCATTGATACATCACTGCCTTATGGGGCCATTTTTTCCTTTTTTTAAGGTCAAGATCATAGCTGTTCATGTGGATTTCATAAAATTTAATTTCTGAACAATTTCTCATGTTTTGGAGGACGTTCCAAAAACTGAACATTTCCACCTTTCACCATTAAGACCTCTTTTGTGTCCTGGAAATGATTCTCAGATTGATTGACCAGTACGCCAGGATTGTTAGATTAGCTTTTGCATATTTGATCCCATTTTGTCAGAAAGATGTGCTGGATAAGGTAGACTTCCACAGCTGGACTGTGCCTTCTCCAGAGACTCTCTGCCTGTTGCAGGACTACCAGAGAGTCCCTGACAGGAAGCGGGAGCTAGATGCAGGTTCTTCATCTCAGACACAAGGTGACGAGAAAATGGAAATCCCAGGGGACGTGCAAGCAGGGTCAGAGCAGAACAACTCCTTTTCATCCACAGGTAAGAGGGAGCCTATAGTGAAACAAATGCTTCTAGGTGATAAACTCCTCTTGGCTATTCCTGCAGTAAAGACTGGAGATGGCTTTAGTCTTGCCTTTCTCTCTAATTGTAAATAATTAAACTATCTGTCACAGTCTTCTGCTTTTGGTGCTTTTTAAATATACTTTTTACCTGGATAATTTTGGTGTTTATAAGCCAGCCCCATATCTCTTGCATGGAAGATTCTCAGAAGTCACCCTGACAATGAGCTCCATTTAAAATGATGGAAGAAAAGGAGAACTGGTTTGAAATTAAAGCTTCCACATTGCCTTAGCCATGCTGAACTGAACATCTCATGGAGTCAAACACATGAAACAGAACCGGTTGCAATCAACATACTAAGGAAAAGATGAGTTAAGCGAGTGCTCTTGATTGTCAGAACAGAAACTGGCACTGAATCTCCTAGAATATTCCCACTTCCATATTGTGACTGACAAGTGCATCCTCTAAAAATGCAGGCACATGGTGAGATTGTGGCCAGTGTGTGTGTAGTGGGGAAAATTACTTGATTGAATGGTTGTTGTCAGATGGCTGTGTCACCTGGAAAACGTTCCAGTGGTCTGTGCTCTTGTCACCTAGGTATAGGACCAAGACCCACTTAGTAGACATGAGCATAGATTTCTTACTGGACTACGCCTCTTACAATCACATCTGCAGTAAAATTCAAATATCTTAGGTCATTATTAATTTATTGAATTGTTTAACCTTGTCACCACAATTCTCAAACTGAGAATAAGCAAGTGTGTATTAGTATTTGCTCTAAAATTGTTTTATTGGCACGGGCCATTCAGTTAGGGAACATGCTTAAGGTGGCACGATCTGTTTTGCTAAGGAGATCTTCTGTGTTCCTGCAGAACCAAGAACTCCAACTGCATCTGTGTTGAACATTGAGCCTGCAGCAAAAAGACTGAAGAGGTATTTATTGAATGGGGTGTTGAAATAGTTACTGGCTTTAGAGTTATTGTCTAATTTTATTTTCCTGTAATTAGGGCACTACTGTACTGGCCTAATGTCTGGCATTTAGGAGGTATTTCAGAGGATCGTGAGCAGCTCAGAAAATCTCATGATGCTTGCTGAGATCCAGGATGTTTGTAGAGGTCTCTGTTATAGGTGACCCAAGGATGGGAATGAAAAATAGGAGATAGGTGCCATGTTAAGTGTGCAACAAAGTAATGCTTGCTCACCTGTTCTGCCAGGATTGTTGTAAGAATCAGAGATCTTTGCCATCTATTTCTCTTAATTTTCTTGCCTAAGTGCCAAAAAGGGATATGAGCAGCCAGGTATCAGCAGAGAGGAAAGGCCTTCGAATATGTTAGGTTACAGTAGGTGTAGGAGAGCGTAGTTTATTTTGAGGAATGAGAAAGGAAAGGGAATCAGTACTCCCTAGTATTGAAGCCTATATTCATGAGTATTGAGTTCTGTATCCCTTATGCAAAGATTGTCTTGCCTGTACCCCTGCATGTTGGGTAAAAATAAACAAAGGCAATCCTATTATCTGCAAGGGCTGCACAGTGTGCAGGCAAGCTGGCCACTGCAGGCCTGTCTTGGCACTCCCTGCCTCTCTGGAGGGTGCAGGAAGGAGCAGACAAGGCTGTATTGCCATCTAGTGGGAAGGCACGTTGCAGAGCTCCGTGTGCCATCTGCGCGATGCTGTACCTCTTCCAGAACTGTCACTGCTAGCTGGTACGGGGCGGGGGGGGGGACAGGAAGGAGTGAATCAAGATTTCTGGAGGCATTGATTTGAGAATTCTCCGACATATGTTAATGACTATGAGTCAGGACTCCTGGGTCCTCTTATCTCCCTGTTAACAATTCACTGTGCGGTTTTGGACAAGTTTTTTCACCTCTCTGTTTCCCATCTGTAGATTAGAGATTAATGGTTAGCTTCAGGGAGAATATTCCAAGATTACTTTGATGTTTTGATACTGCTTTCATCATGTAAAACATTAAAGTGATAAATATTATGTGAGCAGGGACCATTGTGAATTATGGACTGTGAATTAGCAAGAAAGTGAATAAATTCAATTTAGGTGAAGTCAAATGCATTTGAGCATATGTTTTGTTAATCTGTTTGCCAGTTAATTTAATTTTAATTACATTAATATTTAGTAGGTATTAATCAAAGTCCTGTTATATACAGTGAAAAGAAAGAATCAAGTCTGAGGAGTGTCAGATCTCACTGCAGCAAACCTGCTATTAGGAAAATCCTTTCCTAAGCAGTAGCTGGGGACTGCCAGATATGATGCATATTTTACGACTGGTATTTAGTTAGAATAGATCATTCCTCAGCTTTTTTTTTGAAGTGTTTGTTTACTTTTAATGAACAGATGATGGATCTCAGAGAAAAATAGTTTACTGTTCTCATATTGCCTTTCACAGATGAGAATAGGTCTCCTCCTATTCGTGCCACACTTTTATTTCTTGTTTCATCGTTCTGTTTCCCTTTGGCCAGGAATACCAGCCTCCTTCTTCATTTCAGGTTTTTCCCACTTCTGCTTTTTCTCCTATGTGCCATCTGTATGCCTGGAACAACATCCTCATTCCAGTGCAGAAAGCACTCATCTTCAAATCCTCCTCGAACACCCAGTTCTTCTAGCATGGCCTGACAAGTATCCATATAATACCATTTCCTTCTTAGCTCCTGCTTGTGATGGCTTTTGCTCCCCTAGATTGCTCCCTAGATTTGCAGTTTAGACTGCAAACCCTTGCCCTGGAGTGCTGTAACCATCTGTGTGTGGTATAGTGTTAAGCCTGTTGGCAGCACTCGACGAATAATGTTAATGCCAGCCACTCTTGTTTTCTTCGTGTTTGCACTGCCCAAACCCTGCTGCATATTTATAGCTATGTAACCCAGTTACATTATCACTTATCAATCTGATAAATTATGTGGTGCATGTGTATTTGGATCACAGGATTCAGTACCTGCACAGTCTGAATTCTTGCCTGTGCAGAATGTGCTGCTCCCTGTTGGCAGAAGGATGCCAGCAGGTGGGATATCGGGCTGGCCTAGAAAAGAAGGCATTCAAGCCATGGTGAAAGTGTTTTCCTGATGGAAAAATGGGGGATGGAGAAAGGCATTGTAAAGTACACTCTGTGCCCTCTGCAAGTCAACCATTTTCTTTCTCAGCAGTCTCCTCAGGATCTTTTTTCTCCTTAGCAGATCAATAGTACCAAAGCAAACAAAGCAAAATCGCTTGATGTGCGTCTTTTACAGCTCCACTTCCCCTGAAAGCAGAACTGTAGGAACTCTGGAATGAAACATGACTGATAGGAATAGAGCAGGCAGTTATGATGAAATCCCTGTAAGGTATAATTGAGAAACTGTTCAGTTCTGACAGGTCTCTGTTCCCTCATGCCCAGGGCGACCTGAAGTGATGGCCAGGTACTGCAGTTTCCCTGCAGGTCGCCAATCAAGAGAGGAATGAGCTCTCAGAGCTCGTAGTAAGAATATTTCCTGTATGAGCTTATTTCCCTGCAGTCCTCATGCAGGAGAGGGTAGAGATCCAAAGAATCACTTGTAACTTTCTTGTCCATATTATTGGGCTGCTGTTTCTGAATCTGTTCTAGAATGCCCGTTCTCTGTTGTTTTCATTCATTTCTGCTGAATCTCTGCCTGAAATACACGTCCAGTCGATTGTTGATTTGGGGGGGTTAGTGGAGAGTGGATAGCTTAGACTCCAGCCTTTGCCTTTGCCTTCTGAATCTCTTGGTCTATAATGTGGCAAATAAGGTTGTTTTCTTCATATCTTTTAAGTGTGACCGAAGAGCCTGCATTAGAGGATGCAGCAGGCAGCAAGGAAGAGTTGAGCACCCGTGTCCAAGCTGATGGTGAGTTGCTGGGCACCATGATTTGTGCTTTTAGGACACTGCTTGCTGGAGCTGCACTTAACAGTCAGCATCTCCACATCCTGTGAGTCTTCAGAAATGTCCTCCCCCACAACCATAAAGGATGGGGAGAGGAGGAGAAAATGTAGGAACCAAATCCAAACATAGTCCCCTAAAAGCTGTTGCTGTTGCCTACCAAATGCAAATGATGGGAAGAGTTTCCCCCTTTAATAAGGACTTATTTGGAGAAAGGTTTGTAGGCTGGGCTTATAGCCAACAGCGCTGGGAGGAAAGCTCCTGACTTCATTCACCTGCTACTTTGTTGTTTTTTTTTCTGTCATTGCTGTTTAGATTTAAGACAGCTGAAAAGACTCTCTGTCCCTAGGTACAAATAATGTAAAGGAGTACACAGCTGAAAATCTCTCTAAAGAGAGGAAATTCTCTGAGGAACCAAAGGCTCCTGAGGTGAGTAGATGCTGTTCCATGCAGGCTGGGGTGGTAGAGAACATAAAACCTCCCACTCCATCTCGGAGATGCCCGTTGCCACTGGGAACCAGATGGCACCCACGTCTGGAGCTCCGTCTCCTGCTGTAAGCTGTCGTCCCTGGCAATAAGGCATAATATGTCTGCAATTAGTGCACAGTCTGCTCTGACTTGCTGCTTTTGTGCCTCTGCTAGTCTGTACCTTACCTACCGCTGCCTGTTTGTGGATGCTGGGGTTGGCTGGGAGTTCAGTGCTCAGATGGAAAGATGCAAAGTTGAATTGAAGAGCCACTGAAAAATACCTGTGTGAAAGGGGCATAGCTAAAAATTTGCCTTTTGTTGCTGAAGAACAGATGTGAAAAATTGGGGTGATGGTAGTAAAGGTGCAGCTGCTGTGGAGCTTGCTATCACAGCAGGCATGAGCAGACACAGGGAATCTATGCTTCTGAAAGGCCTCTTGGAAAAAGTGAAGCACAGGTGAAACTAGAAATCTGAGAGCCTTTTACATGAAATACCTTGCCCACGTGCTACACATTAAACCAGATCTTTCACTGTTTACATCTGTGAAAATGGACAAAGATTTAACCCATGGTATGAATCAGACTTAAGTCTTCCATAGTTGGAGACATTTGTGGTTTAGTGATGTGATCACACGTATTATCCTGCCCTTGTATGAATTTCTTCCTCTGTCAGGTGTGCCTCTGAGCTGCCTTTTGTTTTGCAGGAAAGCATGAGCTGATAGTGTCCCTTACCAAGGGACCAACCAATGTTGTTTGTCTTCAATGACTGGATCATACACTGTACTGAGGCTGAAGGAACAACCATTTGTGCTAAGAGACCTGGTACTATGACACAGGGATTTCTGATCTAGCAGTGCTGGGAGGAGTATATGTGAGAGCCTTATCAGCCTCCTGTGGATTTGAGCTTAAATGCACTTTCTTAAGGGGTAGAGAGCTAAAATGCAGGTGTGATTTTTAGTGTCTTCTACGGCAAGATTTGATTTAGTCTTGACTCCTCCTTTTTGCAGGTGTTGAGCTCTGGAGGTTCACTGAAAGTGACTATCCAGCAGAGCAGCGAGAGCAGAGCTATCAGTACAACAGCTCTGAAACCAGGGCACTGGACCTGCGAGGTGGGCACAGCTGATCCCAGCCCTGAATCAGTCCTTAAATTCTACTGTTACATCTGCAAGACCGACTGCTGCAATCAGCAGGTACAAATCCACAGGTCTGACTGGGATGGATGGTCAAGGGAAGTGAATTAGATGGCCAGCTGCCATGGGGAGGTGCAGCAGGAGGCTTTTTAGCCAGAGGAGCATAAAAAAATGATGACAAGCGTGCAGATAAAGTAAACCTCTTCTGAGGAGCTGGCAAGCAACCTTCTAGAGAATAAATGTGGGTGGATCCACAGGCAACCATGCTCTTAAGCTTTTCTACCATTTCATTGTTACGCAGCAGTCAAGAGAATGAAAAGTGTAGCTCGTACCTATTATTTTCTGTATTTTGAATATATTTAAATGAATCTTTCTCCTAATCTTTTCTTAGAATTTCCAAACCCACATGGCTGGAATTCAGCACCAGCAGCGACTTGGGGAGATTCAGCACATGAGCAATGTTTGTTTTGTTTCGCTACTGCCTATGGTGAAGGAGCAGAAGTTGCTGGCAGAGAAAGATGGGTGAGTGTTGGTCTCAGCTAGAAAACACGATCACAGCAAGGATCTACATGAGTTCCAAAATTCCTCAGTGCACCAGGGTGCCCCTGTGGTCTAGGATAAGGTACAAAATCCCTCTTGTTTCTGGGGCCTTAACCTGCTTCAGGCATCTTCCTTCTTGATAAAGGATACTGTTACTGCCTTTAACCTGGTATGTAGTTTTTACCACAGTTAATCAAACTGGAGACTTGTTGTAACTGGTGCTTTTCTGTCAGCATGGGCTATACTCCCTATGTAAGGGGCTGGGAAAGAGAGAAGATAAATCCAAGCCTGTAAAGTTAGAGATACCGAGGAAAATAATGCTGAGAGCAGATTGCAAATTGCAGTATTCCATGGAGAATGTAGAAAGTTGTGACTTACAGGTATATTCATTGTCACTACAGAGAGACCCAGCAGCGGTGGTGTAACACTTGTCAGATACACTTCACAGGGGATCTGATCAAACACCGCAGGACCCAAGAACACAAGGTAACAACCATAATGTGGATTTCTTCTTTGTGCTGGCCTTTTGTGGGGGTTAAATTTGTGTTTAGCGTCTCCTGCTCCCCAAGCAGCAAGGGAAATGTGATTGGAGAGATGCACAGAAAGTTCTGCCAGTAACACCCTCGCTGAGGGCGCTGCCATGCTGCCTATGAACACTGGTACAGTTTGAACTTCCAGCTGTCATGCTATGTCAGTATGGCCTGAAGCACCTCTGGTTTGATTCTCAACTTTTCTAAATAAATACAGTATACTATTCTTACTTAACCAATTGGTGGGCAGCCTCTAAGTTTTCAAGCTAAAATTTAGGCAGGCTGTACTTACTGTGTGTGCATTTGGTTCCTTGGGAAAAGTTGCTAGAACACCTTTTATAAAACACATTTGTTTTGCTCTGCGTGTTTTCCATTATTTTGACAGATGGAAGCTAGTGAGCCTGTTCTCCTGAAAATAAGACCCTTCTTTGTGGTCTCCCTGTTTTAGACACAGGATTGTGACTCTGTTTTGCCCAAGTTTTACCTATATTTCTTCAGAGTGGTTCCTCTTGTGACTTACTAGATCTTCTCATCCCACTTTCTGTAGCTGGCCAAACGCTCACTTCGTCCTTTCTGCACTGTCTGCAGCCGCCACTTCAAGACCCCTCGCAAGTTTGTGGAGCATATGAAGTCCCCTGAGCATAAACAGAAAGCCAAAGAGGTAATACTGCCTGAGTGGAGAGCTGTGCAGCATTGGAGGCAGCTACACTGCAGATCAAGTTAACTTCCATCTTCCCTGACTATTGCAGGGATGAAGGGAAGGCATGCAGTTCTTCAAACCCTGTTTTTAATTTTCATCTTTGACTGGACTCAGGTTGTCAGAGCTTAAAGGAATTGAGTGAAATAGGGACAGGAAGTGGATGTGTCTGCTAACAAGATAGCTTTGTGCCTCTCTTGCAGTCCCACCTGCTCATCAAAGGCAGTCTGTTCCGAGCCTGGGGTCATCTTTGGTTAGATGGAGAGTGCAGAGTTGATCTGATCTTTCTTTGCTGTACCTAACAGGTGAGACTGGGGGAGAAGGAGTTGGGCAGCCCAGAAGATTCAGAGGAGTTGATCACAGTGGATGCTGTTGGCTGTTTTGAAGATGATGAGGAGGAGGAAGAGGAGGAGGAGGGAGAGGAGGGAGCTGGTGAGGAGGAAGACCTTGATGTAGTGCTGATAGAGAATGAGGATTCTGCTGCCAAGCAGGTATGTCATGCAAATGGAGAAGGACTGATCTATCTGAGAATCTGCTGTGGGCTCACGTGACTTAGTTGGTCTTGTCTGCTTGAGCTCAGGGTTTAGAGTCCAGTCAACCTTGCACCCCACAGCAGGAGGGTGAGGGCCCTGGAGTTCTTATAGAGGACAGGACAGCACAAAAGAGAATTGGGCATTATGTATGGGAGGCAGAAGAGTATTTCTGCTGCGCTGTACAGCTCCTACTGGTGTCTTTAAACATCACCTTGTTGAGGAGCATAAGCATTCTTTTTTTTTTTAAGGGAAAAAATTTCTGTCAAAGACATTGACACAGTCTCTTTGAATAGCCCAGCAGCAGCTTGGTCTCATAGCAGATGTATGTGTGGAGATTTGTCTTGATGAATACCATTTTCCCAGTAAAGAGTTGTTACCATGCAAAGGTACATGGCTAAGCTACTTCAGGCTTGGAGTACAAGGGGTGTTTTTAACCCTTGTCATGAAGTGGCCTCCTGACATAGGGTATCTGGCCCTAACTAGATGTTGTGCAACTTCATCTCTGGTATATGAATCCTCTGTTCTGCTGCAAAGTTTACCAGAAAAATGTAAGGGCCCAGGAAGGGAATTGGCACAGATATACTAGGCGCTAACGCTCTTTTGGTTTCCAGACTGGGCTGAAGGAAATGTCTTTGGAGGATTACGAAGGAAGTGAGAAGTATTGTCCAGACACAGCCTATGGTAAGCAAGCACAGAAGCTCTAAGGCCCACAGCGTCTTCTCCGGCTGCGTGCCATAACCATAAGAGAGGATGGTCTCTATCTGCTGCAGTAGCAAATCATTCAGCCATATTGCTTCAGCATCTGCATCAGACTGTTGCAGGTCACTGCTGTGTGGAGAAAGGGCCAAACTGCTCTTTTACACGATGATAAAGAATGTGATTGATGTTTGTCAGCTGCCTTTTCCTTTGAGAAAGAAAGGGTGAGAGCCAGATTTCTTACTAGGGCAGGAAATGGAGCAAATAGAGTAGGAGTACTGAAGACACTAGGTAGCAATTGAAGGATGCTCTGGAAAGATGGAGCCTAAAAGCATATTGATTAGAACACTTTCCAGCGGAAATGCAGCTTATCTAGAGATACTGAACAGTACTGACAGTATCAAGCTCTCTGCCAGAGCCCAAACTGTGCATGTTTCCTCTGCCTCAGAACCCCCACATTCCTCTTAGTGGTTATTCAAACACATTGCTGGAGTGGTGGGCAGCGTTGGCTGCAGATGGCTGTCTCTTGTCCCCACCCTGTAAATGATTCTGACTTCAAACCTGTAATGGCCACTTGTCTTGTGAAGAGGGAAGCTCTGCAGAGGCTGTTTTGTGCCCAAGGAGAGCGCTGTTTACACCAACCTTCCATATCGCTGTAACCTTCCACTATCGTGTGGCAGATGGAATAATGATTCATGCTGTGAATGTTCTCTGCGTGTTCCTCTTGCGCGCCTGCTGTCTTCTGCTTGGTTTGATCCCATTACATTAGATCACATGTTCTCTGTAGTTTTCCATTGTATTCCTTTCTTTTTTCCCCTTAATGCTGTATGTAGTTTCTTTGCTCTGGCAGCCAGATTTCTCTCTGAATATCAAGCACACAGCCATCCCATGGTAAGACAAGATATTCAGCAAGTCATCTTGCAAACCCCTTATTAACAGAAGCAAAGCTTTCCAATTTCCTTTCTTCTTTCCCCCTCCCCTCCTTTAATTTCCCTTTTAACATACTTTCATTATTTTGAGTTCCATTCAATGTGATCTGTGATTTCCCTTCCCCTCCCATTTCGCAGGCCTGGATTTTCTGGTCCCCGTCGCAGGTTACCTCTGCAGGCTGTGTCACAAATTCTACCATAGCGACTCTGCTGCCCGGCTCGCACACTGCAAGTCCCTGATGCATTTTGAGAACTTTCAGGTTAGACCCTTTGGCGATTGCATGGCCTGGCATTTGTTACTACCCCTGTGCGTGTCTCCAGTGAATCCGCCACGTTAGTTGGTCTGTCTTCAGTTCATTTCCATCATCTTTGGTGTCCATTGTGCCACAGCTTTCTCCTGATGTGCTCTGTGCTTGTCTCCCATCACCCCTTTAGATCTAAAACTAATCTAGTCCTGCTTCCCAGCTACTGCTACTGTCATCTGGTTGCCCGATTCTGGCTGGAAGTCTTCCTCAGTGTCTGCTCTGTTTGCTGAACCTGTGGAGTCTGTTGTTCTGTCTAAGCCTCTTCTTTTCTTTGTTAGGCAGATCACAGGTGGGTCAAAATGGGGAAAGATCAAGACAGAAAGGGGCTGTTCTTTTTGAAGAAAGCTGGTGCATTTGCACCTTTTCATGCAGGACTACAGTGGCTGCTGGAACAGCATCTTTAGCCAAAACTGCAGGTGTGATTCATCCATGAGAGGGCATGGTAAAAGCAGATATTCACCTTAGAAATCTGGAAATTTAATAGCACAGCATTCTGTGATATGGAGGCTACAAGCTGTAAGAGAGTCCATTTGGTCCCCAGGGTCAGCCTGCAACAGGAAGTCAGTCATTGTCTGCTATGCTTTCCTAGAAACTCCTTAGCACAAAGCTCTGCCAGCTTACGCTGTCCTTTTGCTTTACTGGTTCCACCTAAAGAGGCAGCCTTGCCCCTTGCTGCTTCATATCTAGAAGCTTTCCCTGCTGGGCTGGCCTGGAATCTGCCTCCATCGTTCTGTCCTTGTTGACTTGCTAGGGGTGAGGGGCCTGGATTAGTACTTTGTGGTGGGTATGCAGGACTTGCACTGGCTCTGCCCTCCCCCTTTGGTTACCACTGCCCATGTAGGAGGGCAGTATTCCTTGACCCTGGAAAGGGGGAGGCTCCTATGCTGGCTGTGTCCTCTGCCAGCACACAAAACTTGTTTCCTGACCATAGATTATTCGGCTATTTTTGCATCCCAGTGTTTTTCTGCTAGTCTTCAGACAGGTTAGCTGTTCCCAATCAACCGTTGCAGCCTTCAGCAAGGGGTGGGGTTGCTGCAGAAGCCAGCACATAGAGCTGTGGATTTGGAATGGCAAGTAGCAAAAGACTACAGCTGTTCCTTGAGGGTTGCTCATCCTCTCCCACTCCCTCAGCTAGTCATTTCTGGAATGAAGGAACCAGCCTTGCAGCTTTCCTGGCTTATTTTAGATCAGCATAGAGTGGAGCTACAGCAGCAGTGTGTATGTCTCCCTTCTGGCCCATTTAAAAGCTGAAATCAGACACTCTTCAAATGGACACTGGGGTGACTTGGAGGGATTGTTTGTGGCAAAAGTCCAACCTTAAATATCTGTCACAATCTGAGTTAAATCATTTCCAGTTTCTGGAGTATTCTCATCAGAGTATGCCAGCAGAGGATTTCAAAGCAGAGAATTGTCTGCTGGTGAGGCAGTTCACAGCTTTGCTCTGAAAACAAACTGGCACACGTGCACCTGGTTAGATTTGGGTACAATGTTATAGCTCGACTGACTTAGCTCCAAAGCATTACAATATTATGCATATCCCACTATTTGAGAATGGGGCAAGAACAAGCCTGTGATGACTTACAAATGATCAAATATAAAGCTGCCTGTCTGGTGGGCTCTAACTCCACGCTGCAGGCTACAGTAGCACTGCTTAGTGGTGAAAGCCAGTGCCTCAAAACAAGTACATTAAATTGTCAGGCCTAATGCCAGTGCCAGCTCAAGGCACCTTTCAGCAGAAGGATGAAAGGGAGTTGATGGTAGAGGGAATTGCTGTGGAAAAGGAGCTTGTTTCATTCACTTCATGCTGCATCTGGGACTTAGAAGACCAGATTCCTGCTGCATGTCAGCTGCACATCATCATGTTTTTCTGAAATCCAGTCTTGCACATGGCTAGTAGCCATCTCAGTCTCTTTACAGACATCTACTGGCATATCATGGTAGCTAGTGCAAAGGAGTCATTTTATTGAAAATATGCTAACCTTTATTCTGTAGATAACCTCAGTACCTCAGATTCTTGCTATCTTAGTGTTCCTGCCAACAGCTTCACTGATTGCACAGATTATATCGGCAGAATGAAAAATGTTAAGCTTTCAACTTAAGTCTTATGGTGGCTGTTAGGTTAAACCAGTCCTCTCTAGATAAGGGCAGGGCACAGCCTCTTGTCTCCAGGGTGCGTGTCCAGTGTTAGGTCCTGGCAGTAGCTGGAGCAAGAGCTGTCACTTGCACTGTTTCATCTACAAAGTCCTGAGTCTGACTGAGTTTGACAGTTCCCAAAACATGATTTTTGTCTCAGGAGCCGCAGGCGTGCCATGCGCTCACTCAGCATTAAGTAAATTCATTTTTAATATCATCACTTTTCCTCACAGGAGCTGACTTTTCTCTGCTTGAAAGCCTCAGCAGCCAGGCCAGGAGAGCTGATGAGACAGGTTGTGCCCTTGCAGATTCTAGCTGTTGCTCACCATTGTTTTTGTGCAGGTTTTCCTGGACCAGCTGCTACTCACTGCAGTGACGGTGACTGGGCTGAGCTTGCCTCTCACACTGGTTTATTTGTGTTTGCAGAGATACAAGGCAGCAAGGCATCGTGCCACAGCTGCCTACCCCGAGGCTCCTTTGCATTCCCAGGGCTCCAGCTCCCAATTGCTGGATGATCAGAAACAGCCTCCTGCTACAACAGGAGATACCAGCAAGAAGATGAATGCCAATCATGGGGTAGAGAAGAAAGGTACAGAGCTGTCAGCACTCCAAGAACAAGCTTCAAGGTCTCCGGAGGGTAAGGGCGAGCTGGCCACCTCTGTAGCAGAGGGCAAAAGCCTAGCCAGCATGACTGACGACGTGTGTGGAATCACGGTTGCAGAAGAAAACCTACAGGAGAGCAAATCCACTGCCACCAGTGCCGCCTGCCTGCTCCCCGAAGAGAACAGTGCTGCAGGGGAGCTGTTGGGACACGCTGTGTATGAGGAGGAGGAGGAGGAAGCCAACGCAGCCAGGCAAAGGGAAGGCACAGACTACTGCCAGGATCCAGGAAGCGGAGGGGGTTTAGGCCAGGAGGCAGCAGACATAGGCCAGGAGGCAGCAGCAGAGCCTTCCTCCCTAGCCAAAGGTGAGACGGCCAGTCTTACCTCTGCTGGGTGCAGACGCTCTTCTAGGCGCAAACCCAGATAGAGTGGCCTTAAAGGGAGAGCCCTTAACACATGATATTTGCTGGAAATGTTTATTTTCGGAGTCTTTTAATAGAGTAAAAACCTTCAACTTTACTGCTGTTTTTATTTTAAGAATAAAATAAGCCTGGCTTTAGCGTGTCTAATACGGGATGGTGTTGATTATTACTTGTATAGTTTGGATGCTGCAATTATGTGAAAAGACTGAGGCTTGGATTGTTGAACCTAGAAGAAAGTAATGTCATTTTTTTGTTGGTTTTCATAGGGGATATGATTCATGAAGTAGATGGATGCAGACTTTTTTTTTTTTTTCCATTTTTTTCCACTAAGAATACTGTGTAGTTCCTCTCTGCTTCCTTTCCAGGCAGAGAAGTTTGTTTATTGGGAGACTGTGCTTAGCTCTGCTCCTCAGAATGGTTTTCTTCCAAAGATGCACGCTCTTAGACCAGTAGGATGTCCTAAGCAAGGCAAGAATGTGCATCTTGGTCATCTGTTAACGCTACAAGGCTTACAGTTTGTTCTCATAGTGGAGACTCTCAGGAAGAAATTTTGTTTCAAGTGATTTTAATAAAACAGCTTTCTTATAACTTCTTCAGCTTTCAAAAAAACTCCTTTAACTCTACAGAAGTAGAATAGTAAGACTTGCTTCACAGTGCTGGCTCCTGGCCATCCTGACAAGATCACAAAGTTTCAAACCAGAATGCTCATTACTCATGTTAAAATGTGCAGGAGGAGCTCTGCTCTCATCCTGTGGGAGGCAGAGCCCTGTCTCTTTGTTCCATACACCCAATAATGCAGGGGGGCAATCCAGGCTGCTCTGCCTCCCTAAAGCCCGAGTCCCTCATGGCAGCTGGAGGAGTTGGGCAGCTTCCATTTCTAAGTCAAACGTCACCCTGGTAGCTCATCTTTATCTGCCTGGAAGAGAACAGGAAAGTCAGTGATCTGGGACTACCTCTCAATATTTACAATTTATTACAATGAATGTGAATAATGGGGAAGCTGTAGTTTCAAGGCAGGAGATGACCTAGGGCCCCTCTCTCCATGTCTGTGACCAGAGCTCCTGCTAGGAGCAAGCCAGGGGGCAGGACAGCCCCTGCCTAATGTGCTTTTTGAGGGAAGAGGCTACAGCTATAGCATTCCTCAACTGGATTCAACAGTGCAAAACACCACGATCATTTTTCCTCCTTGTGAAGAAAGCTTACTTACAAACACCCTGTGTGGCCTCAGGCTTTCTACAACCAGCTTCAACACAGCTGCCAGGCTTGTGTTAATGCTGGGGGCAAAAAGAACCAACTCTCCTACACCCATCTGTGTGCTTCTGCACCTATCACACAGCTAAAGAAAAACAGAACGTGGAGGTGAACGGCTGGACACCACCGCAGGAAGGATCACAGAATGGGCAGGAGGTAACTTCGCTTAAATTTTAAACTGGTGACCAATAAATATCCCCTCAGCAGAGGAGTTTGTGGCCAGCACACTAGGCAGGAGGCTGTGATCCCTGCGTGTCAGCTTCCATGCTGTGCTGCTCGCTCTGCTGCTGGAACTCCAGGCGGGTCTGGCGGTTGGACTCCAGCAGTTCCTTCAGGCTGGCGTGCAGGTGATCGTTCTTCTCCTCCAGGTGATCCAAGCAGGAGCTGATCTGGTCCAGCATGGAGTTTATTGCTGCATATTCTAAAAGCAAGAGAAACAAGAGACTGAACAATGCAAGTATGTGCTTACAAAACACGCCCAGGGCATTCTGGCTGTGTCTAACCTGCCACCAGGGGGGTAAAGTAAAATGCAGCTGAATCCTGCAGGTATTGGTTTCACTGGTCGAACGAGACCAATGGGAAGCTGGAGACCTGGTAACAAGAGGCACCTTACCTGTGGGCAGCCCAGGCCCATTTTGGGCAAGGTGACAGCCTT
The DNA here is from genome assembly GCA_013396635.1 of Penelope pileata. Classification (NCBI taxonomy): domain Eukaryota; kingdom Metazoa; phylum Chordata; class Aves; order Galliformes; family Cracidae; genus Penelope; species Penelope pileata. The sequence continues at coordinate 162,457 of WBMW01003399.1, forward strand.
TGATCTCATACATCAATAACTGAGCACAGGCTCAGTGCTGGTATGCAGTGATCCACACTGCACCAGGAGCAGGTAAATCCCAAGGACAAGTCAGCCATTAGAGCTGCCTTAGGGATCAGCTTTCCTAATGAGGATGCAGGCTTTCTGGCAGCGTGTCCCAGTGTTTACGTTCTTTGCTTTATTCATCCAAGGCTCCCAGACTGGGATGTGGCTCAGGGGCCTGGCTGGGCTCAGGCTGCCTTTGCTGTGGCAGGAGCAGGGCTGGGCCCCGGAGGTGCTGCAGTGGCACGGTCCTTGCCAAAGGGAGGCACGCGTGGAGCACCAAGTCCGGCCACAGCATCTCCATGCACCATTACGGCTCTCAGTAATGCAAATTAAAACCACGCTGCCAAAATGATGAGGGCAGCACAGCCCTGCACAGTGCCCATAGAGCAGGTGGGTGCCCTTTCCTGGGGATACTCAGGGTGGGGCTGGGGGGGCTCTGAGCACCCTGACGGGGTGGGGGTGTCCCTGCGCACTGCCCGCACCGCGGCTCGGGCTCAGGGCCCGTTCCCTTCTCGCCCTTCCGGAAAGGCCCCGCCCTGCTCGGGGACCCGCGGGTGACGGTGCGCAAGGAACGAGGCTGCAGGGCCGTGTCCCGCGCCGCCCGGACACACCTTCCTCCCCGAAGCTGTCCCCGTCCTCGTCGCCGCCATCGCGCCCGGAGGGGCCCAGGGGCACGTGCGGTTCCCCGTTAGGCCCCGCCATCGCCGAGCGCCCGCCGCCGCGCTGGGTGCCGGGGGGGCGGGGCGTCCGAGGGGCCGCTGGCCAATGGGGTGGCGCGGTGCATCGCGCGTCACGTGAGGCCGCGCGCTGGGTAAAGCTTGTGGTTAGCGGGCAGCGCGCGGGGTGGGTGGTGTGCGGAAGGGTGCGGAGAGGTGACCGCCTTCGAGCAACTCTGCGCTCCCCTTTTCCTGTGTTTTTTTCCCAGACCCGTTCCCTTCGCGAAGCTGTCTGCTTGCCCTGCAGTCTTCACTTCCCTGAGGCCTCACAGCAAGCGTAGACACGAGTTGGACATGAAGCACAAGTAGGACACGAGTCATGTGCCTCGAAACCTGGGATCTATGCCCCAAAATCTGGAACCTGCACCCCAAAGTCCAACAATTGTGCCCCAAAACCCAATTCCTGTGACCCAAAATCCAACTCCTGCACACCAAAATGCAACTTTTTCTGCCTCCAAGTCCTGTGACCGCAAATCCAGTCCTGTGCCCCAAAATTTGGCCTTTTTACCCCAAAGCCCACCCCCAGCCCCACAGCCCATGCAGTGCACCCCCTGGCACCAAGAGCTGCAGCCCCCTCAGTGCCAGGTGCCCATGGTCCCCCCACACCATGGGGGGTCCTAGGGGTAAGGGGGGGGGGTTCAGAGGCCAAAAATTGGGTCTGGGAGATGGGCTCTGAAGGCTGGGACCCAAAATGCATCTCCTGAAACCCAAAATTGGGGCTCTGGGGAACAGAAAGTGCCCCCCAGACCCAGAACCCAGACTCTGGGGCCCAACACCTGCACACTGGGGACCAGAAACACTCAGTGCTTTCCCCTGGAGAACTGCAAACAGCCGCAGGGGCTGGGGTTGCTGCAGACACCTTTGCTGCAGAGCTCCCAAGCACTGTGCCCCTGGCACCGGTCCTGAACAGCTGCCACCCATGGGTCACCTTCACGTCTCCTCTGTCCCCAGAGAACCAAGCAGCTCTCTGTCCTTCCTCGACTTTGACCCACTGAGGGCCGTACCTCACGCACCCTGAGGAAATCTGAGTGCTGGAGAACATTCTCACCCCTGGGAGAGATGTCACTGGGATGAAAATAACTGGCAATTAAAGCATTCAACAGCTCCGAGCCAGTTTGAGGGCTCTGTAATTAAGCATATATTTGGGGCGATGCAGAAGATGAGGTTATGTCCCCATTTCACAGCGCAGCCGGCTCTTTTGCTTTCTGTGTGGGCACCCATGCAGAGCTGGGCCCCAGGCAGCGGAATTGAACATATTAACTGAACTATTTGTTATATTAATAATGAATGCTGCGGCTGTAACCACTCGTTAATAAAAAACGCGATGCCTTGTGGCGTGAAATCGTGTGCTGGGTACGCGCTGACTGGAGGCAATGCCGCTGGGTGGGATGTGCCCTCAGAGATCACCTTGCTTTGTATTAACGGTTGTGATTGCCTATAACAACGGTGCTTTGACATCTCGGCTAAACCTAGAATCAAAGATTGCCTCGAGGGAGCTAAGTCTGCGCTGCTGAGGGGCTCTCAGCGGGCTGCCGGCGTAGCGATGCCTGCTTGGGCTTCATCGCGCTTCATTCACCTCAGCGCGGGGCGGCGGCCNCTCTACCTGGCGGCGCAGCAGCGCCTGCGGGAGCACTCGGCCGCTGAGGTAACGCGCTCGGCGACTGCAGCGGCTTTCACCGCCCGTCCGCGGGCTGCGCTCCTGCCCTCGGCTCTGCCCCCGCTCTGCCCTGCCCTTCCCTTGCAGCTCCCGGGCCCGGCTGTGGCGGTGGGAGCCTGGAGGTCCGCCTTCGGGAGGCGCGGGGCGGGGTCTTAGGTCTCCGCGGCCCACGCGGCTGCTGCTGCGCTGCTGTCAGTCAGGAAACCGCGTGCATCGGTGGCGGAGAGGCCCCGGGTGCGATCTCCCCGCGGGGCTGTAGGAACATCCCTCACAACGTGAGGGCTTGCTGGGGGTGTGAGGCTGAGCTGCCTGTTACAGAGTTGTTGCTTTTCTTCCAGCACGCCTGGTGGGTTGTGTAGCCAAATAAATTGCAAATAAGCAGTAAAGTGAGATGGCTGCGTTGCTCTGTAATGTATGACCAGCCCAGCGGGGAAACATCCCTGATGCTTCTGTCTGTGCTGCCCCTGTTCCTCTGTCCTGTCGGATTTGGGCAAGGTTGGTTAATCCCCAGAGCCTGAATTCAGGCCAATGCGTGCCTGGAAACTCTGTGTTCTGGCGGATGTTAGCTCTGTGCTGCTACAGTCAGTGCTGCTACCCCTTGCTCTCCCCACCCTGAGGGCTCCAGAGACGTTAGTGGGGGGGAGAAAATGAATTGCAAACGTTTATTTTTATTTTTTTTAGGAAAAAAAGCTATTTAATCCCAATAGAAGGTGAATATTTGTGATTCTACTTGAAGAAAGCCTCTGTGAGCCAAGATACTTTGATGATTGGGTGTAGGAACTCAATGACTGTGGCCTTATAACGAAAATAAGGGTGAAATAAATATAATGTTTACATTTTCCAGTGTGAAACAAAAGATTCTGGTCTTTTTCTTCCCCAGCTGCCCGCAGGGAACCTGCAGCTTACCCTCTACCAATACAAAACGTGTCCTTTCTGCAGTAAAGTCCGAGCTTTTCTTGATTATCATGGGCTGCCCTATGAAATTGTGGAAGTAAACCCGATAATGAGGAAAGAGATCAAGTTCTCTTCCTACAGAAAGGTGCCTATCCTTCTAGCCAACGCTGGAAGCCCTCTGGTAAGTTACTGTGTTGAAAGTTTGGTTTTTCCCCCCGAGTAGTGCTTTGGAGATTTGCATCTCTGTGGTTTGTCACATGCTGTGTAATCTTAAAATCATCTTTTATGTCTCAGGAGCTTCAGATTTGTTTCTTGCTTTGTGGTATCCTCTTCCTTGGCCTTATGAGGATTTTTTTCAGCCTTGTCTCCCAAGACATATTGTTTTGTGTAGTGACTCTATAACGCAACGATTGTGATTTCTCTCACATATTTTGTGCCAGAGATAAAAGGAACTGCCCAGTATTCTACGGGAAGAGAATGAGATCTCAAGGTTACTGACAATTCAGCTCTCTGTGGCTTTTTTAGTGTTAGTGTTGCTTTTTCTGCTTTGCTGCGAGGAGTCTAAATCCAAAACCTACTAGTGTTGCTTCTGTACCTTGCCTCAAGTTCTCTGTTATCAGAACAAAGGACAGATTTGAAAATATGTTCTAAAATGCTGGCAGAAGAGATCTGCAGGTAAGGATTTAGGCATTTCATGAGGGGGGAAAAAAGGGACTGCAACACTAACTTGGAAACCTCAGCATGCAGGGGAAAATGTTAAGAACTGTCTTTTAAACTTCACCAGCTTCTTCTGAAAGTTTATCTTCTGTTTTTCAGCAACTGAATGACTCTTCAGTGATCATCAGTGCAATAAAGACCTATCTCATTTCCAAGTAAGAGAACGAAACGATGAAGAAGAGTTGAACGGGGCTAGCCCTGTGAATCTCACCTGTGAGATTTTCTGTGTGTAAAAACTGCTTATACATGGACTAGGGTTAGTCCTGGAACTAAGCTTACATTTAGCCATAATGTCCAGTGAAATGAAATTTCTGTACCTCTGGCCTGTGCTTTGGTTCCATAGTACTACGAAGCACTTGAGAAACATAGGAATTTTTATGCCCACAAAAGCTTCCTGCCTAACACAGAAAAGTAATGTATGCTAATAATAGTTATTTGAGAGTAGCTGTTCCAGAGTCTCTTAAAAACTTATTTCAGACAGAATTTGGAACCTCATGCTCTTACCTTTACACTAATGTATTTCAAAGTGTTTATCTTTTGATTTGTTCTTTGCTCCTGCCTGTTTTTGTAGCAGTCGGATCAGGTGCTAACGGTATTTCTGTCCACAGGAAGAATAGCTTGGAAGAGATTGTGTCCTTTTATCCTCCTATAAAAACTGTGACCGAGCAAGGCAAGGAGGTGTTTGAGTATGGGAATAAATACTGGCTCATGCTGGATGAGAAGGAGACAAAGCGAATCTATCCTGTCAAAGAAGTGAGAGTGTAAGTGCTCCTAAGGTTCTGGGTCCTTCAAGTAATGTCAGGTGTCCTCCAGACATCCTCAGGGGTGGTGCATATGTGAAATCCTGCAGGTGCTAACAACTCCTGTCACACTCCCTTTGGTGTTTAAAACCTTGGTAGTTAGAGTGGCTTTGATGTGTATTTAACATAGTTTGAAACAATGTTGTTAGCTGATGTGGTTTCTACCATCAAGGACCTGCTAGCCTTCAGTTGCCCCCAGTTTCCTTCATCGCCTTTATGTCAGGAAGGAATGCCATGGAGTGCCAGTTTCCCAAAGGGGTACTTGCTGCTGTAGTCCTCACAGTGGGAGGAGGAGCTAGTGCTCTATCTTTAGTCTTAATTTTGGATTGAGATTGGAGGAGCCTTGCCAAAGCTAGTGCTCCCGAGTGCATTTCAGGGAGGTCACCAAAGCACAAGGTTGGGTGGGAGTTTTTAACAGTTGTCCTTGGTAGAACCTCTGACTGACGTTACTGTGATTCTTTCTGCCTCTTATAGCCCTGCAATCTGTACCTTATTCACTGAAAAATCTCTTTCAATGCCTGCAGGGAAGAAATGGAGTGGAGAAAATGGGCAGATGATTGGCTTGTTCACCTCATCTCCCCCAACGTTTACCGTACCCCCAGAGAAGCGTTTGCATCTTTCGATTACATTGTCCGTGAGGGAAAGTTTGGCACCGTGGAAGGATTCTTTGCCAAGTACATGGGAGCCATTGCCATGTTCTTCATTAGCAAGAGACTGAAGAAAAGGTTGGTACCACCGAGCATGAAATACGCAAGAATAGCTCCTTAATGGCCTTAGCTATGAACTCCAGAGATCAAAGAGCAGAACCTCAGTTTTAAACCAAACCATTTAGTGCAGTGTGAGTAACAGCTGTGTTTCTTTAACTGGGAGTACTGAACTCATCTACTGTTTACTCACTAGCTGTCCCCTTCACCTTAAAGTGCCTTCCTAATTCCCCAGCAAAGACCAGCCCATAAGATTAGAGATGACGAAAGGTTAAAGAAAGAAGCAAACCAATGGCTTCAGTCTGGTTCTTGTCTTTATTTAGACATCACCTTCAAGATGACGTCCGAGAAGACTTGTACGAAGCAGTTGATAAGTGGGTAAAAGCCATTGGCAAGCATCGACTGTTCATGGGTGGAAGCCAGCCAAACCTCGCTGACTTGGTAAGGGGTTGTTAAGTCCTGTTTCCATGGTTACTTGTATTACAGATTACCCAGTAGCTCATCCATGTGAAATGGTGAATGTGAGCGTAGGCAGAGAAAGGTGATTTACAGGAGGTATAGTGTTGATGTCCTTTGTGTGATGTCACAATTCCCACGTGAAAAGAACTTAGAATGCTTTTGTTAAACTAGGACAGTGTTCATTGTTTTCTTTCAGCAAAATGTTCCCTAAAAAGTACCTGCAGTACCCATCTGCAGGTGGGTGTTACAGATTGTGTGGAAACATGATAAAAGCACGCTGCTCTGACTAGTGAGTGCTAGTGAGCAGAGCCTCACGCCTGCCCAGGCTTTATTGCTGCCAGTGCTGCTGGGTGTCCTTTGCAGGCAGCAGAGCAGAGCGCAGCATGGTTCCTTCCCTGTACCAGCAGTTCTCCCTGGAGTGAAGCATTTTCTACCAGGGCTTGATACTGAGATGAGATTAACTTTTATTCCATAACTGTGTGTAGATTCTAACCTTTTCTTAGGATTTCCTTATGGAAAAAGTCTGTACGTTCATACTACCTTTCTGCCTATTCAGTCTTCCTTACTAATCAGAGTTGTGGAGTGGGCTGTAAGGCAGGTAAAGAGCCCTGCTGTTGAGGCACTCTCAGTGTTACCCTAAGCCATTCTCCACCACTGACTTTTTTTGGTGTTATTCCATCTTCATCCTCTGGCACAGGCAGTGTATGGGGTCCTGCGAGTCATGGAGGGGCTGGAAGCGTTTGATGACATGATGGCTCACACCAAGGTTCAGCCGTGGTACCAGCGCATGGAGGAAGTCATTCAGAAAGCTGAAGTGGCAGTCTGATGCCAACGGCAGCTGCCTTCTTGAAGTACTTGCATGAAAAAAAGTCTTCAGAAGGAGTGATGTTTTATTTCTTCAAGAATTGAATGGACTGGTCGCACCGGATGGACGGACACGCAGGCACAGAGGCACGTTTAGAGTCCTAAGTCTCAGCGAGCTGAAGGGATCCAGCAGTGCAAAAGATGGAATATGATATTTAGAAGGAGGAGGACAGGTAAAAGAAAGGTATGTCGGACACTGGAGGAAAAGAGAAGCTCTGACTGAACTGGAAAAAGCACTGAACTTTTAGGTGAGAGCCACACTCAGCAGATTACTGTAGAAGCAAGCTGCTTCCTTGGCTGGAAGTGTTACCTCCATGTCAGGTAGGATAGTTCTGAGCAGCTTTTGCTTCAAGCCGTCTTCCTCCGTTCATCCACGCATCTGAAGCGTTTTCTTGACTGAGACACTGGACACTAGATCTTAAATAACGTTTTCTGCTATAGAATCTTGTAAGCCCAGTGCTGAGGGAACTGGAGGAATCCACAGTACTGGGAAGGGCATCTTTCTGATGGCAGAGAAGGTGCTGCCCTGGGCAGATTGTAAGCTTTTACTCTTCCATGTAAACGGTTCTTCCAGCACCTGGTTCTGTACAGTCTGCACGGATAAAGGCTTGCTTCTCTTCTGTGACATCTGTGAGCTCTGACCTGTACCACCCCGAAATCACACCCTACACAGAAAAAACACTAACACAAAGCAGTTATTTTGCACAGAGGCTCTCTGGAATATCCCTGAAAATGTCTGGGGGAGGGGGAGGATTAAGAGGAATCTGCGTGCTTAGGGGAACGTTTCTGTCATGTGAGAGTAACAGGATTTGCTGCTGCAGCGATCGAATGGGCAGTGATGGCTGCAGGTGTGGAGCAGTGCCCAGGGGTTGTCACGTTGGGAAAGGATGCAGGATCGAGTGCGCGTGATCCTCTCAGCCCAAGGCTTAAACTTCATTAATTATCAGTTTGAAATCGTTTCCCCTGGAAAAAGGATACATTTTGAGGGAAGTGGTTTGTTGCTGTTAGGAGTGCAGCGGAAAGCTGCTGTAAAACTGACTTTTTTTTGAGGAGGGCTCTAGGGGTGTAAGAACAGAGAGCTTGGTAGCTCTGGTCTTGTTTTTCCTTCAGATTTGGTAGAGATTCCCACAGGGCAGCTGGTTACAGTTTCAGTCATGGTGTGACACAGGGCTGAGTGCTTGCAGCTCAACCAGCTGCTTCGGTGCTGTTCCGTGTCATGACACGCTGAGTTAGCTAAAGCATTCTGTAGTACCAAAAGAACAAAACTTGGGTGGGTGATGTATGGATTGTTTGTTTGTTCTCCAATACATTGAACATACTGTTCCCAGGAGCCTGAAGGAAGCACGGTAACTACAGTCTGCCTCGGGTGGAGAGGGAGCGATCCGAGCCAGAACCCGTGGAGCCGGGCTCTGCAGCCGTACTCGCTCCCCGGGCACCCCCATGTCGGCCAGGCTGCCTCAGAGCTTTCCCTCCCTTTCCTCTCGCTTCCCGGGTCCGGGCCCCGGGTTAGGTCGGCCCCGTTCCGCCCCGCGCTGCGTCAGCCCCGGGCCCGCCCCGCGTTGCCATGGCGACGGGGCCCGTTGCGGGGCGGGGCCTGGCGGCGGGCGGCCCCCGCGGAGGGTTTGAATCGCCCAATGGGGAAGGCCCGGCGGCGGCGGCCCCGGAAGTGTTCCTGTGCCGCCTGCTCTCGGCGCTGCCTCCATGGCAGCGGCCCCCGCCGCCTCGCCATCGCCGGGGAGGACCGCCTGAGGCGGCAGCGGCTGTGCAGCTCGCTCGGCCCTTCGCGGTGAGAAGGGCGGGGGCCCCTCGGCGTGTGGGGGGGAGGGGACACTGCCGGGAGCGGCCGCGGGAGGTTGAAATGCAGCGCCCCGTCACCGGGGGGAGCCGCTCGGGGGCTCGGTCAGGGCGGCCCAAGGCGCTGCGCGGTGTCCTCAGCCTCGGCTGCGTCTGACGGGAGCTCGGCCCTTCCCGCTCCCTTCCCGCTGCTGTGCCGCTCTCAGTACTGTGCGTGACGTGCAGGCGTTTCTCGTCGCCGGGACACACCCGTGGTCGTTTTCCCCGAACGCGGTGAATCTCCCCTCGATTTGCTGCCGGCCCCGCGCTCAGGAACAGCAGCTGCAGGGCTGCAGCCTTCTGATGGGATCCTGCTGCATGGGTTCTGCTGCTGCGGTGCTGGTGGAGTAGATCTTGCCTCACCGTGACGTTTTTTAAACAAAAGAGTTCTAATGCAAGTCCCTCACGCTTCTAATTCCAAAGTATCATAGCAATCCCTTGAAATTAATCATAGATCCTTTCCCTGCTGACCCACAGAATAGGATTTGCGGCTGCTTTGCTGGCATTCATTGTCCTGGTGTCCATGTAGCCCCCTTTCCTGTCACATCAATTACGTTCACATAAATATAGAACTGCAGTTCTGTTTTTTCTCAGTTGTGCAAGGAGCTCTTACCCTGAGCAAGGTGAAGCTATCGATAACGTTGATTATGCTGAAATATTTCCCCTTCCCATGTCTGTGGCTGTTGGATTGCTACATTAGTCATGAAGACTTGACATTTTTAAAAACATATAACGTTATCACCTTCATTTAGAGCAGGTTATTACACGATCCTCTGCAAACTGACAAATGAATCATGAGCTGTAGTCATTAAATTCTGCTCTAGCAGAGGTATTGTACAATATTACACGGTGCTGTTACTGAGCAGTGTGCGTGTCTGTGTGCACCGAGGATCTGTGTTGCAGGCTTTTATGTCATCTTGAGCATTAATTAATGCATTTCCTCTGCACACAATGTGTTACCCTAGGATGCCAACATTTCTGTCAAACTTTACAGAATTTGTTGGTGATGGCATAAGTTAGGGAGGGTATGGGGTTGGGGAGAGAGATGCACAGATGCACTTGAACTGCTCAAGCATTGTTTCCTTATGAAATTGGTTAAAAGTTGTGCTTACAGCTTGAGGATGTGTAGCTGTTTGGGTAAGGTCATCTTGTGTAATCCCACAAAACATTTTGCCGTTGTTTAAACCAACTCTTAGTATGTAAGGAATGATAATCTCAGTTCTTTCCTCATCCTGTGCCTGTCAGAGGAAGCAGTGGCACTGACTTTTGTTGTCTGGGTTCATGCATCTGACGTGTTTGAGTCTGCGTGTTGCCCTAATTTGAAAGGAAGGGGATGCTCAGAAATTGGCACCCTTCCCCATTAGTGGTCATTTTGTCATTTCTACATCAGGTATCCCTTACTCATCGAAAATGAAGTGACATCAGTCTCTGCACAGAACACACAGTGTCAAGAGGAGCTAAAAGCCTTGCAATAACTGTAAGTAATTATACCTGGGCTGACAAAAGCTGATGGATTTTTGTAAAATTTGCAGTAGCATTGTACTGAAGAGCTGTTACCTCAAATAAAGGTTCATACTTAAAACTGATTGCTTTAACCTCGTGTCTCCAGGTTTGCTGTGTTGTGTTAGGCACTAATTAAGGTTCTGTACACAGTCAGCCTGTGAATTTGTAAATACATGCATTGCTGAGAGAGAGCTTGCAGAAAAAGGATCCAAAAGCTTTTAAGCATTGATTTGACTTCAAGAAGACACTTGAAGTTAGGTGCATGTGAAAGAGTTCATAGGTTCAGGGTTTTAGGATGGAATGATCTGATGGGTTCCTGTTGATTTTTCTTAACTAAACTGTTAAATTAATTCTCTTTCCCTCTTCCTCTGTAAAATTTCTATTCTGAAGCTGATGGTGTTGGTTACTGGAGTCCTTGATTTGCTCAACTGTTCTAAGACTTTGAACTGCAATGACTCTTGCAGATACCATCTATCAATCCAACAGTCTTTGGTCTTTAATAGCTGTGTTAAAATCAGAAAATACCAGGAGCAGATGATTTGTGTTAACAGCTTTACAGCAAAATAGCATGCAATGCAAAATGGCAGATGCTACTGAAAGAAAGCTCAAGCTTTAACCAAAACTGGCCACTGTTGCTCTCTGATGCAGAGGGAAGTGTTATTATTTCCAGTTTCCTTATTCACAGGTTTCCTTTCTTTGTATTGCCCTTTCCCGTTTGTGGGAGAAGAACCATGAAGAACCGCTCCTCATCTCCCCCTTTGCATGTCCATGTGGATGAAAACACCCCTGTCCATGTCCATATTAAAAAGGGTCAGAAAACCACACCTGCAAAATGCCAGGTAGGAGTGTGCAGCTGGGTGTTTGTAAGGGCTACAGAGAGGTCAGTCCTAGAAGCACCACAAAACCTTCAAGGTCTGTTTTACTGTTATGTTTATTGCCTTGTTAACTGTATGCATAGTCAGCGAGGGATTTTCAGTAACATGTTTTCTATGTTTAAGATGATTTAAGTATGATATAGAATATATAGTTTGTTTTCATATTTGAGTATGTGATTATGGGAATTGTTGCTTTCAGTGTGATGTAGTTTGGGGGATTTTTTCCTTTTATTTCATGGATTTGTATCCTCATAATGTTTTTTCTTTAGCTTCATCCCTATTTCTGAAGGAAAGATTTGGGATAAGGTAATAACTGGTTGTTTTGCATTCTGTCTTGATTGTATTCAAATTACTGTGTTTAGAAGAGAAGGGTCTGGATTCAAACCATCTTCAGAGCATTAAGCACTTTGCTAATCTGCTGAGCTACACAGCAAAGAAGGGTCTCTTCATCCTCTGTCAGCAGTAGACGAAAGGCAATGCTGAGGTTGTTTTCGCTGTCTCTCATCCTTTTGAAGTTGGATGTTTGTGTAAAGCTTTTCTCTAAAAGTGATCGAAGTTGCTAGCTCATTCTTCCGCATGTCTGCAGGCATCCTGTTCCAAATTCTCTGTTAATTTTGTCTTTGATGCTAATGGCAAATATCAGGGTCTGACAGTGAAGTCGGTGCCTCCTATTAATTAATTCCCTATAGGGTGCTTTAGAATGTCTGTTTTTTCTCATCAAGTGTCAGAATTGTGCAAAAACACTTAGTTTTCTTCATTTAGAGCAATTAAAGTTTAAGACAAATGTGGATCTACTTTAGACTACAGAACAAGGAAAACAATTCAGGGGCTTTTCATGACCAATCACGCTGCATGATTCTTTTTTCTCTGACAGCGCTGTTGTCAAATGATACAGCTGCTGTGTTGTGGGATTAATCTGGAACAGAAAAGAGATCTACCAGGTTGTTTCTTCTAAACACGAATGGGTTGTATTGCAGTATTCTCTGTATATCTCCATAGAGAGGAGACTTTCTCCCCATACCCTGTCCCCAAATCTTCCTGCTGAGTAATGCTTTCATCACCTCACAAGTGTGGATATTCCAGTGATATAACAGAGTTTCTATGTGATAAGTAACAAGAATATGCAATATCTAGCCATATTGTCAGCTGAATATGCAATGACCTTTCCTTCTGACTAGCATTAGCCTCCTCTGATGGCTGCTAGCCCATCTGATCTGATGTATCGTGTATAACGCTGTGATTTTTTCTGTGTGAACGATCTTCCATTTGTTTCTGCAGCATTAAAGATTGTAAATGGTTCTTAAAAGGTCTTAGTGATTCATCTTATTTTCTGTTTTTCCTTCTTTAGCAAAAGCACAAACAGAAAATGAAAGGGAGTACCGTGAACACACGCCGAGCTGTCCAGGTGAAAACTAAGGCCCCCTGGATGCCCCCAGGAAAAACATCTGTCTTGGATTCCACCTACAAATGGGAGGTATGGCTGCTTTTGCTCCCTAAAGCAAGCTTTCAGCTTTAGCTGAGGTTGAGGAGAGCAGTTGTCTCATGGCAGGCTGAAGGGAGCAGGACTGATCTGAAAGAACGCCACTGTCACATGCATTTCGTTTTGAGTGTATCATGCACATCTTTTTCACTTTTTAGTATAGAAAAATTGGAAATTGATTAGCAGCCTACGGCCATCTCGTGTCTTTCCATCTGAAAAAAGCAGACAGATGTACTTGTTTGCTCCCACTGTATTTAATGCTATATTTAGCATTGATGTGGCCTGACTTGAAATATTGTGTGCAGTTCTGAGCTCTGCAATTTAAAAAGGATATTAAGATACAAAGGGGAGAACCAAAGCTGGTTTAAGGGCTGGAAGGTGGGAGAAGCAGCTGAGGACTCTGTGTTTGTTAAGCTTGACAAAAAGGAGTTTGAAGGGTGACCTCATCCCTCTCTGCAGCTGAAGAGGGGAAGTGGAGAGGGAGGTACCCATCTTTACTCAGTGGTAAAAATGGCTCAAAGCTGCACCTGGAATGGTTTGATCTAGACATTAGGAAAAACTTCACTGAGAGGGTAGTTAGTCACTGGAACACGTTCCCCAGAGAGGTGGCTGCTGCCCCATGCCTGTCTGTGTTTTGGGGTATTTGGATAAAAGTCTTAACAATATGTTTTAACGTTGGTTTAGCCCCAAAGTAGCCTGACAGTTTGACTTGATTTTTGTAGGTCCTTTCCAGCTGGAACTATTCTATTTAGTTGTATTGCTCCTTTTCAAGATCTCATCTTGGGGCACAGAGAGGAGCTGCTGTTCTTAGCCTCTTCTAGGACATGGAGCAATTGTGTAATATTGTGTAATATGTTCTTTCTCACAGGTTGACAGCTTCAACTTTTGAATCCCTGGCTTTTCTGGGATGAGAATTTGAGTTTTCTTTTTGCATTCTTGAACTTTCCCTCCTGTAAATGAATGAACTGTTTAAATTGTGTTTTTCCTTCCTAGCCTTACTGCAGTGATATGACACAGTCTCTGTTTTTGGTAGAGTTATGGTTAGAACACTGTTTATACCTTTATATGAACAAAAGATGCCCTTTATTCCTTTTCTATTAGGGACCAACTCACCGCCTAGAAATTACACCTCCAGATTCAGAAAAAATGATGTCAGTATTGCGCCTGAGTGATCTCTCTACAGATGAGGAGGATGCTGTTCACTGCAAAATGAACGAATATGAAAAGAAGATAGATAGCCTGATGAACGTGGTGGGAACGCTGAAGAATGAGGTGAGCAGACCAAGTAAAGACCTCTACAGAAGATTCAGAGTTTGTAGCTGATCATTTGGCAAGAGGAGACTAGAGCCTTGATGAAATGGGGGACTACTCAGCCTGTTGCTTAGTTTGCTTAAAGAAATCAGTCCAAGTTGTTCAGAAGACCTAAACTAACTTAGTGGGAAATGGACTAAACCCTTCTATGAAGATTTTTTAAACCGTATCGGTTTAATAAAGTTTCGCTGTGCTTTGATTTCCAAATAATGTTTCTTCTACTCAAACCCAAAATCTGAGAAGCAGTCATTCCAGAGGGTGAAAAATACAGTTCAGTGATGTTGTGTTGTTAAAGAATCCACTTATTCCACAAAACTGTTTATTCTGATTTTCCTTTAAAATACACATCCCAGTGACATTGTATTTTCCAGGTTAGTAGCTTCTTACGTACTTGACACCATTTAAAAACTGGAGAGGAGAGGTTCCCAGATCTCATTAAGGTGCTTTGGCAGGGGAGAAACTGTATTTCTTTCCTCTTGAGGGTAGCAAAGCTTGTATTCTAAGGATTTTGTGCAAAACTACATGAAGTTCAAATCAGTAAATGAGAATAGAATTTGAGTGTATTCTTATGTTAAGCCTTTTCTGTTCTATTTATGCTACAAAAATTAATGGAATTACTTGCACAATTGTAAAACAGCAATCAGTTTTGATACTTTTAATAAGTGAATTCAATCTAAATGTTTGGTGGTGTCACTTAACTAAATTCATGATGTACGATCACTTTCATTTTGTTAACTTTAATTCTGTACGAGCCAGGGAATTTCAGGTGACCTTTTCTTCTGCATAAGGAAACAAGTCTGGTATGCTAATTCAACTTCCCTCTGTATTCTCTCTTCTTGTGCATTTTCAACTGTTTGTAGCATTCTTAACTGCCAAGTGGGATGTGTGAGGAGCAGTAGTCAACATCTGGTTTGTCTTAAGTTCTATCTAAATGTCTTCATCAGGCTAAGATGCAGAGAAAAGAGCAGCAGCAGCAAATGACAAAGCGTCTCCTTGAGGAACAGAAAGAAGAACTGAATGAGGTCACCCAAGAGCTGGCAGAAACAGAACATGAGAACACGCTGCTCAGGCGCAATATTGAGCGCATGAAAGAAGAGAAAGATCGGACTGTGTAAGAAAGCTGCAGGTCTCCATTGTTTCTGCAGTTAGTGGTGTTCATAGGACACCTGCCTCCTTATTGCTAGTGTTATTGGAGGCTGTAGTTTGTACCCTGGGTTGCAGTGCTGCTGAAGAACTGATGTTCTTGGGTTTTTTGTCAGCTATTATGAAGGGCACTTCAGGTGGCAATAGCTGCAGAGAAGGGCTCCAGCGTAATCATGGGAATGGAAAAAAAACCTACTCTGTCAGGAGTGGAAGGGCTTGGCTTGTGTAGCCTGCTGTAGGGTCATCCTGGCTTTGCAGCTAATATTTTGAATGTCAGTAGTTGTTATCTGGATTATGAAGATATTGGTACGCAACAAATGAATAAATGTGGAGCTGAAAATTAGAGAGTTTCTCACCTCTGTGAAAGGTCACTCTGAGGCAGAAGTGACATCTCGTGAGAGGGCCTGAATCGTGTTATTGTCTTGATAATCCTGAAGGTCTGTAGTGCTTTTGTATGTGTCTGAGGAATTAGGGAAGTTTGTCTTCATCGGGACATTATCCTGAGAGTTTCCTTTTCCTTAAAAAGATCCCCTGGAAGTTAATACTGTGGATTCCTTTGTCAAAAAATGTGAATACTTCTGAGATTACAACCTTTAGCTTAAAAACTTTGAGCTGTATGCCTTAGTATGCTTTCTTGTTTCACGTTGAGCCCCTTCAAGTCTTATTTCTAGTATTGCTTAAGTGCCCAGGAAAAGCATAGCATTGTGTTTTGGCCTTAACAGTGTGTGCAGGCTTTGATACAAGCTAAATTTGTCCCCTCTAAATTATTTTTTCATAGTTGTGATCCTAGTAAGCTCTTGGAGCCTACTTCTATCAGAACAACTTCCACAGTGAAAGAGGGTGAATCTTAGGTAGTGTTTCTTTGGAGCTTTTATCCTTTGTTTAGAGGATATTTGTCTTTTTTACAGATAAAAACAACTGTATATTCGTACTAGCTGGTACAGCTGTCAAAGCTTCTTGTTCTTCTAATGGCTGAATTCTTGTTGCAGGCTACAGAAAAAGTACTTGCAGCATGAGAAAGAGTGCCTGATGTCCAAGCTGAGTGAGGCAGAGAGGGATGGAGCAGCAGCAGCCAGACAGATTCATGCACTGAAAAACACCATTGAGAGACTCAGTGTTGTAGGTGTTGGCCTTTTTTGTTCATGCCTTTGCTGCATTGTGCTATTCTATGGCTGTCTTAAAAATGTATTGCTGCAGTTGCTGATCCAGAGAAATGTAAGTGGAGGGATTTCACTTGTTTAAGATGTTTGCTTTGGAAATGGGGTATTTATTTGCAGCATCCAATCAAATTCTGCACATATGGAGCTGACTATTGCAGTGCCAATGCTTTTATCAGCTTCACACATTAATTCCAGTGTTTGAGACATTGCTTGTGAACAATACTCTTTTTTTTTTTCTTCTTGTAGGAGAAACACATGAGCAGCTCTGATGTTAACACACTGACAAGACAAAAGGACATGCTGTTACAGAAACTGAGCACCTTTGAAGAAACCAATCGTACGCTCCGGGAGCTTCTCAGAGAGCAGCATGAGCGGGAGGTGAGCAGTGCTGTGTGCTTGAGCTGGGATGTTTACTGAAGACAATCTTGCATTAGAGACTGAAAATGGAACTTGAGTTCGAGAGCTCTTAATTCTTTCCTCTAATGCTGCCATTTAACATGTGTCATAAAGGATAATTTTGTTTATTCCTACCTACTTCACTACATTAAGACTGACTTTTCTGCTGTGGGGATGTTACAGCATCTAAGTCTTCGACTGCACTGAAAGGTAGAGGCTCTACTGTGTTGTCAGCTCTTTCTCATCTGGAAATTGCTATTCTTCCCGTAGCTTTTGTTCCCTTGGAGCAAAAGCACGCCGGTGTTAACTATTCTCTCAGCCACCAGGGAGACTGGAGAAGAGGACTGAGTTCTGTGTGACTTTCTCTGAGTAAAGAGAGCTCTAAAAATTATTTATTTCCCATTGTGCTTTTTGTTGTCATCTTTGTGTGGGAGAACTGGAAAAACTTTCTGAAAACTGTGATGATATGTGAAATATTTAGCAAATTCGATGCCTCTTAGTATCTTCTGGTGATTGCTGGTGCAACAAGGGGGGGAACAGTTGATTTCTGCAGTGCCATCTTAAGAATCTGTAAAAAGCTGACTTTTTTGTTACCAATTTTTCTCACATACTGCTTTTGCAGAGGGATTCTCAGAAGATATTGGAGAAGCAAGGTACACTGTTGAAAATGCTGGTTGACTCAGATGCAGAGAAAGTGGTAAGCAAACCAAAATATTTTCTCTGCAGAAAGACCTAAAATTGCAAGCTCTTTGTATTCAGCCATCCAGCCTTACATAATAATTCCTTTTAGAACAGTAAAATGTATTCTGGCTTTTGTGGTAATCAGAGCCGCTGTATTGGTTCTCTGATTAATGACTTACCTTACAAAGTGAACAGATCTTCAGAGCCTTTCAAATATGGAGTTTAGAGTAGGGATACCACAGCTGAGACCTACATGCAAGAATACCGTTATGATTCACAGTATTCAGCTATGAAGAGCAGTTTGGGATACTTGAGCCTGTTCTTACCATGTTCAGTTCAAGCACGTATGATTCTACTTGCCACCACCTTACAGTACTGAATGTCCAAGCAAGAATTGTGCTATGTGCTGCTTTAAAAAGAAATCTCTGTAGGTGACAAATTAAAAGTATCTGCCACAAAAATACCCTGGTAGTTGGGATATAGCATTCTTCAGTTTGAATATCATCTTAGTGTTTGTGTAGGTTATCTTGTTATCCTTAGCGACAGCAAAGCGTGAAGAGGGTAAGCTTTCTGTTCCTACTTCTGTAACTGCATGAGTGAGTGATCTGATACCATTGGTTTTTTTCCCACTTTCCTTCTCCGTAAACTGAGAAAAATGTTCTTACATTGCCAGAAACTTGCTTTGAGACATGAGCAATGGTTGTTTTTTTTTTTTTTTTTTCTGTGGAGTATATAGTCCTATCAGGTCCTGGTTTTTGTTTGAGTATCCTATGCCCTGCTAAGCAAATGTATGTTTCCCTTTTACGTTCTGCTTGAGGAGACTGCAGGCTTTTTCTGAGGCTAAGGATGCTGTTGCTGTGGATACCAGATAGAGAGTGCTGTGGATCAGATGGTCTCAGGAGGGAGGCAGTTACACCTGTTTCCCTCCACCTGCTAACCTGAGTGTGTTTGTTACTTAAAATCTGAGTGGTGCTGTTTTCCAGGAACTTGAGATGAAGATTCAAGAGAAAGAAAAAGAAATCAAGGATCTTGCCATTCAGATACAGGCAGAAAAGGTAGCTTCCTTTTTCTGTTCCCCCCTTCCTGCTCCACCCTCCAGCTCCACAGAACTGGTTTCCAAACACTGGTTTCCAGAACAGAAGTTTCCAAAATACTTAGAGGTAATTACTGTATAAGGGATCAGGTGACTGGCTTATAAAACTAGACAGTTACCTGTTCCCTCACAGCTGTGGATTCAATGTTCTGCAGATAAAACATCGATCACAAAGATTAATAGATAGTATTCTGCCCTTGTGTGGGCTTATTGTTGAGTTGCCTTTCTGTTTAAGGTCCTGGTGGTTCCTGGTGTCCAACTCCATTATGTTCCTCTGTTTAGGAAGTAAAAAGCAAGTGTAGTGGATGAGACCAGATATGGAGGATGTTTTGCCCTAGAACAAATCTTTCAGGCCAGTCATTCATCTCTGATGTAAAAGAAATATTTATTTGTTGCCCATTTTCTTGGAAAAGAGGAGCTGTGAGGGTGCATCTCAGAAAAGTGGAGATGATATCAGATTTCTTCACCGGATGGCTACATTTTAGAAAATGTTCCTTCTTAGTAGCTTATTGAAGATGTGTGTCCTGTTTGCATCTTATTTAGGACCAGGCAAAGGCAGCAAGTGAACTCTCAAAATCCATGGAGGCTGTGAGAGGCCATTTACAAATGCAGCTACGAAATAAAGAAGCTGAGAACAACCGTCTGAGTACACAGATCCGGGTATGTTTTCAGTGATCCTTGGAGATTGCCTTTTTGTTTACACTCATGAGCTGAACTGACAAGAGAAGTAGCAGTCACCAATTGTTATTTGTGTGTGGTAGACTGGACTACTGGGTGGTGATGGTTTATGCTGTTAACGTATACTGTAACAAAACTTTCAAACAAAATAATGAAAGAAAAAGCTTTTTACTTCTGATGCATGAAGCAAAATCACAGCCTTAAAAACTATCTGCATTTATTAGATTTTCTTCCAAATTAACTCCTATTATGTATTAAAAAGGTGCGTTTAGTTTAGTCGAGCATAGGCATATAAATGCTTTTTTCAGTCTTTTAGAATTTGTGCTGACGTGCCTGACAGTGTTAGGACAGAATTAAGTAGGCTAAGTGCAAGTACCTACAGGCTGAAGGTTTGAGGTTTTATGCCCATCTCTCTCCAGTGTTTCTAGGAAATTAATTGCTGCTTTAGGTATGCAGGTATAAGGACGTGATTCACTGTGGCGTGTTTCCTCCCCCTTCTGCAGAATCTGGAGTGTAATGAAGCTCAGCATAAGGCAGAGGTGGAACGTATCAAGGAACAACTGAAAGAACTAAGACAGAAGGCAGATCGTGATAAAGAGGCCCTGAAGAAAGCTCTCCGTGCACAGAAAGACCGGGCAGAGCGGAGTGAGGAGTACGCAGAGCAGCTGAGTGTACAGCTAGCAGAAAAGGTACCTGGTGATCTGCTAGGAGAGACCTCATTTCAGATCGTGCCTCTAAACCTTTGATTTCTGGAAGCAGCCCTGGGGAGAGTCTCTGCTTTCAACTAATGAGATTTATTTTTGTCTCAGTGCTTTGGCCCATTTGTGCTAAGTTTAGAACAAATCCAGTTTTCTCAGCAGTCATAAAACTTGCAGATCTGATTTTTCACCTTGTTCTTCGGAACCATCTGAAGATTGACAAAAGCCAATAAAATAAAGACTTGTGGTTTTGACTGAAAATTCTGAATGAAGTCAGTTAATCAGTAAACTAGTTAGAGCAGAAAAGTACAAAGGCTTCAAGATGCACTGGAATTTCCAGTTGAAAAGG
This sequence comes from Penelope pileata, assembly GCA_013396635.1. NCBI lineage: Eukaryota > Metazoa > Chordata > Aves > Galliformes > Cracidae > Penelope > Penelope pileata. Next base: position 182,513 of record WBMW01003399.1, read on the forward strand.
TACTGAAGGATATCAAGGAAAAGTAGAAAAGTCGAGACTAAGACAATCAGAAGGGAACATGGATTTTATGCTACTTGATTTTTTCCTGGTTTTTAGAATACTGGAGACCAGAGCCACTAGCAAAACTTTGCCCATATTTCTGATATTTCATTTTCTGTCTTCCAAGAGGATTCTCCTTTCCCTGCTGATATGTCTGTTGTTTGACAGCACTGTTATTGAACGTCTCTCTGTGAAGAATCAGGAAGAATAAAAATAAATACTTCCATACTTTAAGTCGTAGTGATGTCTCTGCACATATCATGCTTACACATGCCAGCATCTCTGCATACTGTCTAGATGTCCCATGTCTACTAACAGTTTTGTCATTTTTGTTTCTTTTGTTTGATAGGACAGTTATGTTGCTGAGGCAGTGTCTACTCTGGAGTCTTGGAGGAGTCGCTACAACAAAGTAGTAAAGGACAAGAGTGACCTTGAGCTGGAAATGGTTGCACTGAACAGGTTAAAATAAGAATAGTATGGAGAAACTAGCATGACTATGAATGAGCACATAGTTCAATGATAATTTAATACAGTAATTAAATTTAATAATTTAATTGGATTGTCTGTAAACATTCAGGCAAAACCAGCCCTTTCTCTGGGGCAGCAGAGTTTGGAGAGACTGAGAGATGTGGCTTCTGCTGCTGACTTGCCACAGCAAAGGCAGACTTTAAGAGTTTGCTCATGCTTAAATCTCTCTGATCCTTTGCCATTTTTTTAATGCTTTGAAGTAATTAAGATTTTCTTTCTTTTGAAATGTTTGTGTTCCTTGAATGGAAGGGGTTAGAAGCTGTGAATGGAAGTTTGTCATGATGGTAAATAAATATCACTGCAGTATGATTGTTACTGAAAAAAAACAACAGGTAGGGATAAGGTGAGAGAGAAGTACCTCCTTATCGTGAGTATCTTGGAGGCAATGCATTTGAGTTCCAGGGGGACAATTCAAGTTAGTTTTCAGAGGGCTAAGAAGATTGAGGTAGTCAAACAGCATCATAGGTATGTATATGTGAACGGAGCAGAAAGGAGAAATGGTAGTGAAATATCATGTTTGTGAAGCTTGTACTGAAGGATTAGGAGCCTAATCCTTTCTTTAAGGGTTTATTTTCTTTCTGCATGGCAGCCGTATTGCAGATTTGCTAGAAGAGCAGACAAACCTGGAGGACAAGATGCGGGGGGACAGAGCTGCCTTGATGGATAGATTGCATCAACAGACTACAGAGAACACTTCTTTCAAAATGGAGAATGAAAGACTAAAGGTCAGTGATTTGAAGCTGAAATGCTAAACCAAGAAGGAGAAATTATAGTAAGTTGCTTGGCCTCTGAGGACAGAGGTCAATTGCACCCATTACTGCCATTTAGTTTCAAACTAACTTCACCACAACCTGAGTGTGATAGGGAAAGTGTGCTGGGAAGAGTCACAAAGAAAGTGAGTGAGGGTTGTGGAAGGACTGCCTTTCTTACACGTTTTGGCAGGAGTGTATTTGATCCAGCTGAGATCGTACATGGTGTTCTTAATGCTGCTGACCAGACAGCAAACAACTGTAACTATGAATGCAGACGGAACAGTCATCTCCAGAATTAAAAACTGCCTGGCTTATTTCTCCTGTAATTACTTTTCCCACTGGTAAAAGTGGTAGGTCTTTTATCACTGGTAAAAATATATATTTTTTTTTATTTGAAAAGCTAAGCATTGATTCAAATTTGGTGATCCCGTGAAGTCTGGAAAGTTTTATAATTTACACTGACAACTTTTTTTTCTCTTCAATCTAGACAATGTTAGACAGCTAGCCTAACAGTTACTTTCAATCCCTCAGTGGAAGGTGTTTTATTTTTTCAGGCTAGTGTGGTCCCAATGGAGGAAAAGTTGAACCAAGCACGCATGGAAGTACAGCAGCTCAAGGACTCTGTCACAAATTATGAGGGGCTGATTGAAGCCTACAAGTCGCAGGCAGGCATCTTTTTGATTCCTTCCACACTTACACAAATGTGCTCTCTCATTACTATTGTGGTTTGTTCTGTAATGTGTTAACCTTTTCGTTGTTCTTGGAGGTTGTTGCAGCTTCATGTGGTTTTCTTTTGGTATTCAGACTGCCATGTGCTTTAATGCTGAAGTGTGGAAGAATTTCCTTCCTCAATGTGTGCTGATAACTTTATGGTTAGGAAGATCTATTTCTTACAGCAGAGATCTTGATTAATGGGAAGAAAAACAACAATAACAGCAAAAAGACTGGCTTTGATTATTTCTCTTTTCCCTATTCTTTTTCAAAAGATAAAGGAAAATATTGAGATATCTTTTTCTGCCTTTCAGTGTGGGGAGTACTGTCCCTGGACTGTGTTTTTTGGAGGGAGGATTTTGGATATTTCGTTAGGAACATAAGGCAAAGGGGGAGAATATTTTGGCAAAAAGTGCAAATGATCTGTGCAGGAGAAACAAACTGTGAACTTGCAAATTTAGCCTGGAGTGGTGCTTAGTGTGGCAAGAAACCTTTTGCTGATTCTTGAGCCATTTTAGTTACTCCAACACATAGCATATTTGTTGAAAACTAGATATAACAGGTAAAATATGTGGGCTTTTTGTATGCTCAGGTGTTGAAGACCCGCATGGAAGCAGATGATGTAGAAGTGAAACTGGAGAAATGTGAAAGAGAGAACAAGGCACTAAAGGATGAAATGAACAAGGAGGTCGAACTGGTAATTATTATTCCTCTAAAAGACCGATTGTTGTAGACGTTTGTGGATGTTAGTGTTCTGAATTTAGAGAAAAATAATGGTGAATAAAAAGATTATCTGAGTTTGCCTTTTTTTCCACATTCATTCTGTGAAAATTATTGAACATCTAACAACTTATTTTTAATTATATAGTAATCTTCAGAGGTGTTTAGATTGCACAGCACATTATTTGCTGCAGAAATAGTGGTTTAGAACTGTGGGCTATGTAGGTTACACCAGTGTCTGCCATGGAACAGCTGTCCTTTTAAAATAGCTTGTGCTTCTGGTAGAATTGAAGCCCAAGATCCATTGATGTCAAATCGTAAGGAGTTAACGACCTTATTTAGGCTTCAATACTTGCTATATTTTCACAGTGTCATCATGGCTGCAAACTAACAAAGCTTTCAAAGAAATATTGTCTAGACTAAAAAGTTTCAACATTTGAAAATTCCTCATATTATTTTCTTTGTAGGTTCGCAGTCAGTTCCAGAGCCAGCTTGCTGAGCTGGAAAAGCTGCCTGAGATCCTGAGACTCACAGAGACACAGCTGGCAGAATGTCAGGAGAAGCTTCAGAGTTATGAGAAGAAGAATATGGACCTGTCTGTCATGATTGCAGATCTTCGTCAGCGGGTAAGGGACTGGCAAGACAGTACCTGGAGGTACACAAAAAGGTTCAAACTTCTCTGTCTTTGTTCTCATCTCTTATTGAAAAGATTAAACATGAACTGCAAAACAAAGATGTGTGCCATGTCTTTGTGCAAGAAGTTAGCGGCATAGCTAGCAGCGTTCCTTACTGTGTGAAAGGTTTCTGTCCCTTGGTACAGAACCATATTGGGACCTGAACAGCAGCAGTGGCAACACTTGCAAATGCCAACATTCATTTCTCTCCCTTCGCACTCCCATCATTTTGTCAGCTTTCCCTCCTGTGGTTTTCTACTGGTAATGCTGTCCCAACCTTGTTTTCTCACCCTTATCTCAGGTTGTTTTCCCAGTCTCCATTTTTTGTTCCTAGAAACACTGGATAGGTGTTGCAGGACAATTATAGACAAGGCATGACTTCTGCAACCATGCCTCAAGACACAGCAAATAATCTTGCAGTCTGGCTGCTTTCCTCAGCTTGGCTTGGAATTATGAACCTTCCTGGTGTTTTAAGTTTCTAGTGTCTTTGTGGGCTGCTGTCATGTTTGTGGCTGTTTTTAATGAGTGTGCTTTGCTGTACTTTTAGATGGCTGCTCTGCGAGCAAGCTTTTACCAACCTGGCTTTTCATTTGAAGTACCAAAGAACTTTTTCATTACCTATCTAATCATTAGCAAGAAACACCAACAAAATGTTTAGTGGGTTTAGTGCTTTGCTTTTCTATCTACTGTTCATTCTCTTGGACTCACAGAAATTACGACTTGAACATGTTTCCTTCTGGAGAGCTGCATGCGTTTTAGGTGGTTGGTCGTGTGTGGTGACTATTCTCTAAAGTAACTAATGGCTGTAATTTTTAGATTGAGCTCCAGGGGGACAAAATGGAGATGACAAGAGAGAGGTATCAGTCTGCCCAGGAGGAGAAAAAGCAGCTCACCTTGAAGGTGGAGGAGCTAGAAAGGTTAGAAATACTAGGCTCTCTTGTTCTGTTAACCTTCCCTTTCCATCCTCTATTGTTTTTTTTCACAGAACTGAAACATCTTCAGTCTTGCTCCAGTCCCTCACTTACCTCCAGGATTCTGCTTATCCCACAAGGATCTCTAATCAGTAACTATCCACCAGACAGGGAGCTGTAGGTTCTTGCAGCAAATTTTTCAAATGTTGTTAGGAAGGATTGAGAACACGCAGAAGATAAACCAGCTCCTTGTCCAATCTAGCCTGACAGTTTTGAGGCTACTGAATATTACAGTGTTTTTATCCACGTTTATCCCTTTAGTCCCTTTAGTGACAATGTCTAGGAAAAGACAGGTGTGTGAATACTGTGTGTCCCTCAGCCTTTGTAATTCTGATTTGAGAAATGAAGAAGTGTTTCTTAGGGCTTGGACCTTCTGAGGGGGCGTAGTCTGAATCATTCTCCATTTTAAATGAATAGGTTTTCTTCTCTTGCTGTCTTAACCTAGAAAACTAGAGACAACGAGTGCCCAGAACATAGAATTCCTTCAGGTCATAGCAAAACGTGAGGAGTCGATCCACCAGTGTCAGCTGCGGTTAGAAGAGAAGACCCGTGAGTGTAGCTCCTTGGCTCGTCAGCTGGAAATGGCCATTGAGGATGCCAAAAGACAAGTAAGTAATTTCTTGTTTGTTAATTTTCCTAAAACTACTCAGACTGTAAAACGGGAGCAGTGAGAATGCTGGAAATACCTACTCAGCCTATGACCAAATTAACGAAATCATCATTTTCAGTGAAATACAACCAATAAAATGTGCTGATACTGGTTGTTAGGACTCAAACCTTTGAAAAATTGAACCCTGCTCTGTGTTTTGCAACAGAAGAAAGGAAAGGCCTAGACTGAGCTGGTACTCATAATGTACGAGAGTCTGTCCAAGTAAACGTGTAGGTTTTTTGTGGGTAATGGGCTAGGAAAAAACCATTCTTCTGTAGACAGCCCTTTAAGTAAGTTGTTGTTCTCTTGTTACATGTAGGTGGAACAAACTCGAGAACGAGCAACATCTAGGGAGAGAGCAGCCCAGTCCAAGATGTTGGATTTGGAGACCCAGCTGAGTAGGACTAAAACAGAGGTGAACCAGTTGCGTCGGAACAAAGATGACGTGAGTGATTTGCAAGGCATGCTCCTGCTGTGCTGGTAGGGTCCTGGCAGCAGCTGAGTCCATAACCAGAGGTGCTGTGGACACGCTGCAGGAGACATGCAGAACTTGCTCTAAGCTGAAGTGTGTGTAAGAAAACAGACATGTTCGGATGAGATGTGCACCAGATGGCACAGGAGATCCTGTGACTCCTACTTCATTTACTGTGGTTTGTTATCTGAGAGAGAATGCAATTCCTCTTCTTACAGAAAAGTCTTTTTTCTAGAAGAAAGAAGGGGGATCCTTTTATGATGTCTTATCTGTGCTGCTTGTTTAGTTTTACTTGGAATTGGGTTGGCATGTGAATCAGGTCAGGTTGGTTTTCAGAGAAGTATATTTAATTCCATAAAACTATAGCTGATCAGTTTAAAAAGCCCAACCAATTAGCTGTATTGTCTCGTGGTTTTTATTGGCATGTCACTGAATGACATTGGGAATGGTGTTATGGCCTCTATCATTTGTTCTTCTCATCTATGATAATGCCATCTACTGCTGTCCTAATTCTTGCTGGCCACAGCGCTTTCTTGGAACAACTTCAGCAGTGGGTAGGGTGAATGTTGCTGCCTTTCAGCCTGTGTTTTGTGCCTCTTCATACAGGCAGAGCGCCGGTATGAGAGCCGCCTGCAGGATTTAAAGGATCGCCTGGAGCAGTCCGAGAGCACGAATCGCAGCATGCAGAACTATGTCCAGTTCCTCAAGTCTTCCTATGCCAATGTTTTTGGAGAAAGTGCCTTGCTGGGCTCCCCCAGCCGCTCTCGTTCTTCTCCATGAGGACAATGCTCTCCCTGCACCTCCACTTCTAAGCACAACGTGAGCCCTATTTCAAAGCCATATCTTATTTAAAAAATAGGTTGACACTTCGGGGTCACTTGAGGGAGAAGGCTTTCTCTTTTCCTTGCAGCATGAGATGATACAATGATGATGGTGGCCTCTGATCTAAGTGTGCAGAGTATCAGCAGTGCTGGCTTGGTGTTGGAGGCTGGCATTACACCGTCAGCTGTGCCCCCTAACCAGCTGGCTTTGCATGTGATGGAGGAGGTCCCTTTCACCCTATGGGTTCGTGATGATTTCAGCTCGTAAAACCTGGCAGTGGTTTTAGTTGTGTGTTAATGTTTGTAAGAGCTCTTTTCATACTTCATTTTTCTTGTTTTTTCCATTCTATTTTTGTACTGGGGAGGATCATGCGATGTTTCTGCTTTTCTTCTAATTATTGCACATTCTGTTGATACAGTGGATGATAGGATGGTGGGAGAGAAGTCCACCCACCCCTCAGAGAAGTGTGAAGCTGAAAATAACTGAAGTGCCTGAGCTTAACACTTAGAGGAGATTATCTGCTGAACCACCGTGGTGTTCGTGAACAGTTTTATACCAGAATTTTTTAATTTTTTTTTTTAACTTTTGTGTACTCTGTGATACTCACCTTTTTTCAGTGTGATGTTAATTTTGCTTGACTCCTCTCCCCGGGGTTTCCTGATCCTGAATAGCCCCAGGACTGAGCCCAAACCGTCTGCATTCAAAGCAAAGTCTGCAGTTTAACCTCAGTGGCACTTCAGCTGGGTCTCAGTGTGAATGCTGGATGAATGAGATACTGAGTTAGGTCTTAAGGCAATTACAGAGCAGCTGCTGATGCTCAACGTCATCACTGAGCTGGCCTGCACGTTCTCCTGGAAAATCAGGTCTTGGAGTCCCTGAAGCTCCCTGCTCTCTGGTGCCCTGTTCTTTCCAGTGAATGGTTCTTATGGGGACAAAAATAAACATTGCTTTTATTTTTAACTCTTTTGTATCCTATTTATGTGTGATGCTGCCATGGGGCAGAATTTGTCATAAAGGTTTTTTTTAAGTTAATCATTATTTGAGAGATTCTAAGATCTGTAATTTTGTGTGTCACTCCTTTAAAAAAAATAAATCTTAAAGGTGCTATAGTAGAAAACAAAAAACAATAAACTAAATAAAACAATGAACTAAAGGGTGTTCCTTTTTCACTGTGCTGTGTCCAGAGCTTTCTGGGCTTTATTTTGGGGGAAAGATAAAAGACATCTGAGGCCTTTACACAGGCAACTGAATGCTGGATGCTTTGTGCATGGCAGCCTCTCTGCACCTGCAAGCTGGGATCAATGCAGTGATACAATCTGTCCTGCAGCCGAGTTCCAGAACACACAAATCAACGGCTAAAGCGGCGAAGCTGCCGGCCAGGCTCCTTTTCCGCAGCCCGGTCTGCGGGAGACGCCTCGGGCGGGCCTCGAACCCGCGGTTCCCGAGCAGGGCGGGAGGCTCAGCACCCCGCCTGCCCACAAGGAGGCTGTGACGGCGCAAAGTAGCGATGACGGCGCCCCGGAAGCGGAAGCGGGAGCCGGGGTTAGCCGGGCTTTGGCGCGGCCGTTGAGAGCGGAGGGCGGCCATGCAGTCGCGGGATTTCCGCTGGGAGACGTTGGCGGCCCTGCGCGCCTCCAGCAAGGGCCGCCTGCACTACCACCGCCACTGGCTGCAGGACGAGGTGAGCGCCCGCTGCGCTCCCGAGTCTCTGCGTCTCCTGTGGGCGGCTGAGGGGAGGGAGGACGGAGCCGTGGCGCGGCCCTCGCAGGGGGTGTGCGGGCTCTGCCGCGTGAAGCGCTGTGAGGAGAAGGCCCTGCGCCAGGGGTGGGCGTGGGGCGCGCTCCTCAGAGCAGTGTCACGGCCCCGCGCTGCCGGAGCTCGGGGGCATTGGGACGTCGCTCTCAGACGTTGGGTTTGGGTCTGGGTTTGGGTTTGGGGATGCTGTGTGAGGCCGGAGCTGGGCTGGGCGGTCCCCGCGGGTCCCTCTGGGCTGTGACTGTGAGCCGCAGTCGCCGAGCCCCTGCTGACCGTCAGTCGGGCTCGGTAACCCATCGCTGCCTCCCTGATCCCTTCCTCGTTCCCACCGAACGCTTTCTCCCAAGGACGTGCTGGCAGGATGCATAGCACCGCTCGAGCTGTCCCCGTACGCCGGCTGGGTGCTGGACAAGATGCACTCCTCGCCCCAGGACGGCCCCTCCAGAAGCTCAACGCCTGCAGAGTCCCCTCCCCATGCCAGTGGGGCCCTTCCTGAGAGGAGCACACCCGGGGGCCACGGGGGCTCTTCCCCACCCTCCTCCACAGTGCCAGGTGGCACCAAGGTAACTGACCGCAGCCCCCCTGCGAGCAGCTGTGAGCACGCACCCGCTGCCTTGCTGCCATCGGCTGTCTGCTGCATCCTAGATTGTGCTCTGCTAGTTTGTTTATGGGGAACAGCATGCCCTGTTTCAGGTTTTTGTGCATAATTAGGGGATGATAAAATTGATATTATGATCTTCATGTAGACTGAAACCAAACTTTTTCACCACAACTGAGGACAGCTCAGTTGGCTCTGTGCAGTTATGTGGATTAGCAGCGTGGGATTCATCCATGTGTAAGGGTATGGCTGCAGAGTGGGGTCAGGCATGTTGTAAGGGTCTGTGAGTACTTCTGTGGGTTCTCTTCTGTCTCTCCTTTGGAGTCCTTGAACGACTTGGGTGTGTTATGGCTCTCTTTTATGAGACACGAGGGGTGGAAATGGGGCTTTGAGAAGCTGAGTTATGGAGGAATTATACTGATGACACCCCTGAGAAGAAAGCAAATGTGTGTCACTGTATATTGAATGATGTCACCACGTAACAATGATATTGAGCAGCAAAGTTTTGCACCATTTTGGCCCCGTTTAGACTTAGGCAGCAGGATCTGACAAAAGCTGTGAGTGAGAGAGGCTGCAGACTCCTCCTGCAGGGTGATCTAAAGAGTAAACCAAGTTTGGCTTCCTCCAGTTTAACATCTTCAGTGAGTACAGAGAAAGCCTGGGGAGCCTGTCCAGCCTTTAAGGTACGGTTGGGTCTTGCTAGCTCTGCTCCCATTTTTAACGATTGGGAAAAGTGATTATCCCAACCTTATGGAGGTGCTGGAAGATAACTTGGAATTGTGAGGTTACACTCTTGGGTTATTTAGCTACTGTAAGAAGTTGTGTGTTGGTTCACTCGTCTGTTTGTCCTTGAATAATGTGCAGTTTAATAGACTTGATTTACCAGGTTCCCTCCATGAGTTTCTGATACTACTTTCAGTTACTGATTCTATTTATACTCTGACCATGCAGGGAAATGATGATCTTAGTCGGCTGGAAGGGGATCAAGAAGTCTTGCCAACAGTCCCTCCATCGAAAATCACTGAAGTTGAAGGCTGCATTCAGATGTATGAAGAGATGCTCAGGTGGAAAGGAGAGGTAAAAACAATAAGTGAGTGATGTGAATCGCTCCCTAAGGTTTAGGATAACCTGAGGTGTGCCACGTTGGCTGTCTGTAGGCAATTTTATTTGTATTCTGGTGAATTCTGGTGATTGCTACATTGTGGTGCTTCTGGCACCTCTGATTCTGCAGGAGAAGCTCAGGCAGCGGCAGGAGCAGCAGGAGCAGATGGTGAAGGCAGCGTACGACCTGGCAAGTGAACAGCTGAAGCGTTTTGATGAAATGAAGGAGCTAAAGCGGCATCAGGAATTCCAAGATTTGCAAGAAGTAATGGAGAAGAGGTGAGATTAGCTCCGATATCCTTAAAATATTAGCGTTTAATCCAAGTGAGGGTTAATTCTTAAAAAAACCTTTAAAGTAATTAAGTAATTTACTCTGTGTTTATATTATTTTGTTCATGTCCTTAATACAATTTTTTCTGTGTTTATGTTTATTATAGCTTAAGGGAAACTCAGGGACAGCAGGAGAAATTGAAAGAAGAACACCGACACAGAGCGAAGGTCTGTGACTTGTTACAATTTTCTTTCATAGAAGAGCGTGGCTACATGGGGGGAGCTGAAAAGACCCAGTTGATTTGTTTGTCTATACAAACAAACGTGTGTTTGAGAACGTATTTTCTGGTGCTGTCCTCGACACCTGCTGCGTTGTTGTGGAAATGCAGGGAAGGCACACGTGCTGTAGGAGCAGGACAGGGAAGCCTTCTACTGACTTCTGTTCCAAGCTTGCTGATGTTCACACTTGAATTAGGGCTTTCCTTCTGCTATATGATTGGTCAAGACGTTGTCTTTAGGAGAAAAGGCATTATTCTTTGGAGACTGGTTTGCCTTTATTACTTTTGTAGAAACAGTATTTTATTTCATATCTAAAAGCAGCACGTTGGAATGTTCTTAGGCATATCCTTACAACTCTGTCTGCTCGCTTATTTGAGGAAGCTCGGATAGACTTTCTGTCTTAAGCTTCAATTTGAATCGTTTGTTTCCCACTTCTCTCCAATTCTAGGGCTGCCAAACAGTCCTAAGATTCCCTGCGAACCTCCAGTCCTCTGCCTCCATGGATGCTGTGGGCAGCAAAATTTGTCAGTCGTGCTATTCCAGGCTCTGCAGTGTGGGAATTCAGACCACAGCTAGTGAAAAATGGTTTTGTTTTTTGTTTCTGTATGCAGCTTCTGTTCTTCGAGCCAGGAAGGACTTGTGAAGCTGCTGTTACTTCACTTTGTGTCTTGTGTCCTTCTGTCCCCAGGTACTGAACCTGAAGCTGCGTGAGGCGGAGCAGCAGAGGCAGCGTCAGGAAGAGCTGGAGCGTTTGCGTAAGGAGGAAGGCCAGGAAAGATTGCGTCGCCTTTATTCGATTCAGGAGGAAGTGCTACAGCTGAACCAGCAGATTGATCCCAATTACAAGCACAAAGACTTGCCAAGAATTGATCTTTCTGCATACAGTAATCGAGGCAACCAGATCTGTGGGCTGGTGTCAGGACTCATCCGCACCACTAGTGAGGTAGAGACTTCAGGGTTGTTCTTCACTTTGCTTGTTCTTCCTTCTTAAAGCTTCTTACAGTTGTCTTCAAAGGCAGCTTGTTATGAGACAGTCAAATAGGATGCCACAGAAATTTTTTTAGACATTTGGCCTATAAAGCAGCTAATTTAAAAAGCAAATTCTTTTCTGTAGCACTTTAGCTGTGTAAAAACAGCTTATAAAAATGCTTGAAGGTTTCTGCAAGAGACTGAATATTAAAGTACTGTAACTCTCAATGGTATAAAGTTCTTTCTTGAGACAGCCATGGAAGTGGGGCAGCTCATAAATTATTCAAGAGAAATGCTGAATACGTTAGGATACTCCTATGTTTCTAAGCCTTTGTGCAGTAACTAGGTTTCCATGGAAAAAAAAACTCTGTGGAAGTGGGATGCAAACCTTGGGGGGGAAAAAAACAACCTGTAATAATCCTCATCATGTGTTTCAGCTTGTCACAGCTGTCTTCCTGCAGAGGAAGCCATCCAGTCTTTGCACTGGGGTTCCATTATCCTAGTCAAAGTGTGTCATTAATTTCTGTTTTCTTGGATCTTGAGAGATGTAGTTGTGGACTAAGACTGTTATGACCAAATTTATGTACAAATAAAGGAGAAAAAGACTTTCTTCACCAAAGCATATAAAAGATGTAGTTGATTCCTGGATTATCTGAAGGCTAGTGCTTCCAAGGCCTTTTTCTCTTAAATGTACTGGTCTGTCTATAGTGGAACTAAAGGCTGATGCTACTTTGCCTTCTCTGTTTCTTGATAGAGAGGTTTCCCTACTCAAGTGGATGTGGCCAACACTGAACGAGCACTGCAGGAAATGCGAGGGCTGATATCCAGCATGCAGCAAGAAATTGCTGCAGCTGTGGAAGAAAAGAGGAGGAGAGATGAAAAGGAGGAGAAAGAGAAGCAGAATGAGTTACTGAAGAAACAGCAGATGAAAGCTCAGACGCCTGCCCCTGCCCAGCAGTCAGGGGGCAAGCAGCAGAAGGAAGGTTGGTTGGACTTATTTTCCTCTCCCCACCCCTCTTTTCTCCTTGGCATTCTGTTTTACTGTTTTGCCAAATGCTATTTTGGAATCTTACTCTTGTGACAGCGTACCTTCTCGTAGCCTTGACTCATAGCACAACAAAATGGGTATAAGATTGCTGGCAGCAAGCTTTATTTGACGCAGCATAAGCTCACTGAGTTAACTGGAGCAAAAGCTGCTCTTCCTAGGCAGCATGCCATGTGTGGGGAAACTGGAGAATAACATTGTGCCCTCTTACAAGTGTGAGTGGGTCGTGCATGCTGTGAGAAACACAGGGGCACAACAGTGAAATGGCTTCTTTCTTGAGTGGAAGTCCAGATTTTATGCATATGTAAGCTGCTAAGCTGAGAAGGGAGGACTCCTTTCTGTAATTTGCAAAATTGTAGTTAGTCTGTGAGCATAACTTTCTAAGCTGAATTAAAGAAAAACCACATCCAACTGTTAGTTTCTTGCAATTAAAAAGAAAATGTATCAGATTTTCTGGAGTTCTGGGTCTTTCTTACCTTTCTGCTGTGTTGGTTTTTTTTTTTGTTTCTTTTTTTAATATTAGGACTTCAAGTTAAGGCAGAGGAAGGTACTATGCGGTGGTACCAGCAGCTTCAAGATTCTGCACACCAGTGTGTTGCTTCTATCAGAGGAATTAGCAATTGCAAAGACAATGAGGTATGAATAAATGATTAACACTGTTCAAGAGTGATTATCTTCATCTCTAGTGGATGTGGGGGAGCTTTCATTAAAAAAAAAATTATAACAGCAGCTTCTGCTAACAATCTGCTCATCCACGCTGTCACAGTAGTAATGAAAAAAAAAGTTTCTACATCCTTTCAAAAAATCAGTATCTTCAAGTAAATAGAATTTCACAAGCTTTTGAGCAGAATTGTAGCCTGGTTTAATTCTGCAGTTTGGTGAAAGTGCAGAAAATAAATAATCTGGATAGAATAATCTGTAAAGTATTAAAAGATAATGCTGTAGACTGGGCTTGATAATATTTTCAGTGGATTTAATTCAGCCAAAGATGAGCTAGGATTTAGGGCTGAATTCCTCCTTTCAGACTTTGGCCCATAAAGTATGTATCCCATCAATGAAACTACCTTTCAGTCTTGATCAGGTCTCTTGTCTGTAAAGGTTTTTGAAGTTTTGTTGTTGTTGTTATTCTGCAGGTTAAGAAGATAAAAATGGACTTGCAGAAAGCAGCTACAATCCCTGTGAGCCAGATCTCTAGTATAGCAGGTCAGGAAAATTCTAAGAACCCAATGTGACTGTAATGCCTTTTACTGTGAAGATTTTAGAAGGACACAATGTAGCCAAGGTTTCTATAATTTCCCCTAGAAGGGAGCTGGTATAGGAAGAGTTGGAGTCTTTGGAGCACAGTATTGTTTATGTTGATAAGGTCTGTTGTTTCCCTTAGAGACATCTTGCTTCATCATGATTCAGTTTCTTTAATCTGATGTAGCAGACAGGCAGTTTGAGGTGCCTTGCCCTTCAGGGTGTAGGTGTAGTTTTTGTGCACTTGATGTGATCTGATTAAGGCTTGCCTGCTTTTTCCTAATCTTCTGTCTCTGTACATTCCTGATATATTTACAGGCTCTCAACTGAAAGAGATATTTGACAAGATCAATAACCTGCTGTCTGGAAAGCCTGTTCAGAGTGGAGGACGAACTGTGTCAGTGACTCAGCATTCACAGGGTCTGGATTTTGTTTATTACAAACTGGCAGAGAAATTTGTGGTGAGGAACTGTTTTCGTTATTGGGGTGGTAAAGGTAGCTGGTGCTTTAAGAAGTTATTCTGGACGTTGTCCTGACTCTTCAGCTTTTCTTCCCCTCTTCCCAGAGTCAAGGAGAAGAAGAAGTAGCTTCTCACCATGAGGCAGCTTTCCCAATTGCAGTGGTAGCATCAGGAATCTGGGAAATACACCCTCGAGTCGGAGATCTCTTTTTAGCTCATCTGCACAAAAAGTGCCCCTATGCTGTGCCGTTCTACCCTGCGTTCAAAGAGGGGACTTCTATGGAAGAATATCAGAGGTAAATTTATTACTGAACATCTTCAGCATGCACTCTACGAGGGCAAGGACTGTATTCTTCTGAGTGAACTCCACTTTTCCCCGTCTGTAATTACTTAGGCACTGTGACGTGCTGGCATAGTCTCTGGAGGTTTACTCAGAAGTGTGCAGCTCCCCTGAACCTGTACCCCTGGAGGATGCTGTGTCCTTCAGCTATGGAAATGTTCTTAGGGGAAATGGATGCTTTTGTGCTGCTTCTTCCTTCTTCTCAAAGAACAGATAATAGCCATAACTTGATTTCAGCTGAAATACCCAATAGTGAACCTAAAGAATCTGTATGGTATGAAATAGTGAAATACATGGTTCAAAATGTAACAATCAGCCTTTGAAATATTGCAATATTTGCACAGGTGGTTTTGGAGTATCCTGTATCTCGGTACAGTTGATTAAAGTAAGCTGAGAACTGCAGAGACTCGTGAATGTGTTTTGCTGTACTAATACTGGAACATCTTCTCATATTTAGGATGCTTGGGTATCAAGTTAAGGATTCTAAGGTGGAAGAGCAAGATCACTTTCTGAAACGGATGTCAGGAATGATTCGTCTTTATGCTGCTCTCATTCAGCTCCGGTGGCCCTACGGGAACAGACTAGGGGTATGCGTGTGTGGCAGGATAGTTAGAACTTTGTTGCTATCCTGAGACTCTATTAAATGTATTGAAAACTTGATTTGCAGCTGAGGTGTGCTTGAACCTAAAACCAACTCATAATGCATTTGAAGGGAGGTGGTCATAGCTATAATCAACGAGGCAATGCAAAGTACTTTGTAGCATAGACCTTTACTTCCTTTTTTAGTATTTTCATAACAGTCAAGTTACATGTAAGGCTATTATAAAATCACTTTATAAAAGAGAAAGGAAGCCAAAAGATGGTCTATTTTGATAATAGCATTTTGCATGTTATATAACAAGTGGTGGTTAAATTTTTTTATGGCTTTATAGATGCATCCTCATGGGCTGAATAATGGATGGCGCTGGTTTGCTCAGATACTGAATATGGAACCTCTGGCAGATGTGACAGCTACGCTTCTTTTTGATTTTCTGGAGGTCAGTGATGTAGTAGTACAAGCCCACTTAGCAGCAAAACACTGAAAAATAACATAAGCAAACAAGATTTCTATCTGATTTTTGATTACGTCATGCTTGTTTTCTGAGACAAGACAGCAAAGTGAATTACTGGTGGTTAAAGGGATCCAAATTGCTGGCATTTTAATTTCTGAAGAAATTGATGGCTGAGATGAGGTTAGTTACGATTTTTAACAGCAGGTTTTCTTAATGTGTCCATTTTCCTTCAGAACGAAATGTGATTATTTCCAGGTTCTTGCAAATAGAGCTTTGGAGCTGAATGATTTTTAAAAAAAAAAAGAAAAAAAGAAAAAGTTTTCTCAGACCACAAGCAACTTCTGTTGTTACATTTGGTTCCTTCTAAGATTCCTGGTATTTTAAAAGTAGTTGCATGCTGCTGTAAGAATAACACCTGCTAATCTCTTGGTGCTAGTTTGCACAATGCAGTGCAGAACGTGAGGCCCTGTAGCCTTTTCAGCTGAATTATTTCATAAGACAGGAGGGATTTTTTTTCTGGTTGTAAAGGACAGAGCCTGATGTGTATTAATCCAATATCCTAGGATGCAGGGCTGTCCTAAATAAGCGCCAACCCTGAAGGCTGAAAGTATGGGGGATGCATTGTCAAACACAATATGTTTGTGCAGAGCTTTTGTGCTTATTAATGCCTTCTAAAAATGTATAAACTGAGAGATTAAGGTACAAAATGAAATACACCACAGGCGTTCTGTGAACTGAGTGTATGAAGGAAGCTGATGAGTACATACTGCAGTATTCAAAACTGGAAAATGACCACATGCTTTTGCAAATGGTATTCTAGGGATGGCTGTTATTTTGGGAGGAGATTGGAGTGAGAGGAAGGATAACATAAAATTGGCATTAGTGATGACCAGCAAGTCAACAAGGAAAAAAAAAAAAAAGGTGATTGTGCTGTGCTAGCAGCAGGGCAGTCTAGAGGCTTTGCTTGTTTTATTGTAGATGCAGGTAGATTTCTTAATGTTAGGATTAAATATGAAGTGATTGATGTTGAACAAGTTGCTTGAAGGTGTCGTGCTAATCTGAGGCCCAGTTCTGGAATCTGGTCTTTGTGTTTCTGTTTCACAGGTGTGTGGCAATGCTCTTATGAAACAGTATCAGGTTCAGTTCTGGAAAATAATTTTGCTGATCCATGAAGACTACATCCCCCGGTATGATGTTTGTGTTTAGGAATGTGAACTAGTCCTTGTTTTTACCTTTGAGTGTTTGCTCTTAAATGACTCTCCCACTTTTTTCTCTCTGACATGCACTCCCTATCCACTTGTAAATCAAACTCAGCTAAGTAGATTTTGAGCCGTGCTGTTATTTCTGCAGGATTCAAGCAATTACCAGCTCTGGACAGATGGGCTCTTTAATGCGTTTCAAGCAATTCGTGGAGGTAAAGCAGTTTTTTCACTCTGTTTTTTTCCTCTCCTCCTCTCAATATATGCCTCATTCCAATAATGAGGCTGGTGCTGCTTGCAGCATACTTGATAGTCCAGACCTGTAACTATGATGTAACCTATCTTTGGGTTACTGAATTTTCTTAATGATAGTCATGATGTCAAACACCTCCCTTTCTTAACCTCACGTCTATTTTTCTCAGTGAAAATGAATTCTGACTGTAATCCATTTCAGTGAGACGAGTTGCAGTGAGAGGAGACACACAGGTTGAGAAAGATTCTGCTGAGTCATTTCTGTAACAGCTGATTTTCATCAGTGGCTTCTTGCTGTTTGGTGTCCTCATTGGGTGTATGAGGAAGCAGACATGTTGAGCTGCTCTTGTAGCGTCTGTTCAGCATTATATTTTGCATAGGTATTATTTTAGAGGAAGCTTGCAAAGTTGTTAAATGCTTTATTTTGTGAATGTTGTCTTAAACTGAAGCTATCATATTTCAGTATCATCATTTGCACTTTCATTTCAAAACAAATTCTGGTGCACTTTATTAGCAATACTTTGAATACACGCAGTAACGATCAAAATTCCTGAGACAGCAAACTAAAATCCCCATTTCTTATTCCTCTTTATTGTTGTCTCTTCTTCACTAGGAATGTCTACAGAAGAAGGAAATCCCATTACCAAAGGGCTTTCTGCAGCCTTCCTTTTGGAGATCATAAATCACTTCATACTTGATCCTCCCTGGATGACAGTGCTTTCAGACCTGCTTCCTGTTTATGTGTCGGGACAAACCAAATGCATTTTGTGTTGAGACAGATGAGGAGGACGGATATTCCATCAATGTGTCACTGTTTAACTCCTCACATTTTATGTCAACAAAACCAAAATCCTGTTTTATTTATTGGAAGCAATCAGAGTTGTTCTTCACTTTTTTTTTTTTTTTTTTTATAACTTTTTGTATAGTAGATTATACAGCACGGAGGATTTTTCCGTTGTATTTTTAAACAGGCAGAACATGCTTTGTAAATAGTATTATGATTACCTCTGGGTTTCAGAATTTAAACATTCTCAGACTGAAAATTTACTCAGTGCCGTTCTGTTCATGGAAGAGAAAATACCTCAAAGCTTTATGAAGTCTTAACAGAGCAACATGCTGGTGAAACTTGTTATTTATTGTACCTACTTTTTATAATTTGTTTTTAATTGTGTGGATATATTTGCAACCTGTTTCTTGCAAACATCTTAATTACTGAGGGATTGGTAACAGGTATTTGGCTGAGCAGTGTTGGTATTTTTCTCTGTTCAATGTAACTTTGCTCCAAGAGGCAGTGCTCTTGGTTTAAGAGAGGTATTAAAAGCTTTGCATGGGTAGTAACTTTATGGGGGAAGAACTGAGTTCCTGAAACTACAGAAATTGTGTCCGTTATGCATTAAGTGGATGGAAATTAATAATCCATTTTATTTAAAAAAAAAATAATGGAAAAACAATGCCTTCATTCAAGCACTTTTGCTGATGTTCTGCTGTCATTTGAGGGAGAAATGGTATGCTTGGGTTCCCTGTGGTGCTTTGCATTATATCTATATTTAATAAGGGCCTTTTTATGTAAATGTATTTCTTTCATGGTTACGCCATTTTATTTATCAAGTACTGTAATACTTTTAAACCAATGGTGGATGATTCTGAGAATTCATTCTAAAAATATGTTAATATTAAAATGTGAATTTTTTTTGTATTTAATTTGAAGCTGATGCAGCTTGGTTTTTTTCTTATAGCTTCTGGAGAGTGATGTCAAGAAACTCTATGGCTTCCTACTCAATCCACACAGGAGATGCATAGTATGAGAGATCAGGGTGGTGGGAGGTTTCTTGGATTTGTGGTGCACTGTTCTTAAACTGTTTTGGGTGATTTCCAAGATGAGAAAATTTGCTGCTGAGTTTTGGAAGGCAGTCCATAATTTTTGCAAAATAGTATTGCAGGTTAGAATTTATTATTTTTAACAGATTGTTTTTTGATATTCCTAAAGGCACTGTAGAAAGTAGAGTTGGGGGCCAATGTTAATCTGAACTTGATTTTTATATAGTCCTTGAATTTTCTGAGAAAAGGCTGTAACATGTGTATTATAGTGTCCTCAGGCCTTGAAAACCTTGACTTTAAAGTTAGTAGTAAATTATGTTTGTATTTGGTGTATATAACTTGTAAACTGATGCCAGAATTCATTAGATCAGTGTTACTGGTGATAGTTTGGTATACTGGAAATCTCCCTCCAGTATCCTTTTACCAGATAGCATACTAATTAAAGTGGTAGCACTTACATACTTGAAAATGCTTAGGGTTTTGGTTTTTTTAATAAAGTGAAAATGTTTTAATTACATCTTGCATATCTACAATTATGTTGGAGACTCACTTAACCAGGACAGTAATTGGTGGTGTCTGTTAGAAACAATTACCTGCCTGTGCCGAAACACAGGCAGTGACTCGATGGTATGTACAAAACACAGCAGCTTTCTTCCTTTTGGCTGGTGTTTTCCAACATTTTGGGGATTATGTGTGTGTATATATATGTATTTTTATTAATGACAGATATGGTGTCCTTTTCTGCCTCAATAAAGGGCATTCATGTTTATATGCTATTTCAAAGACATGAATTTTTAATTAAATGATGATTGTTCTTCCAAAGAATCACAATAAATCTATTAAGGTTGCATCTCCTGCTCAAACTGGTGGTTGGCTTGCAGAATGCCATTCTGGTTTTGGTAATTTTAGCAGCTTTGAACGTTTAGCCACTTGGTGTTACGAAGTTACAGTGCAAATAAGGTCTCATGCATACGCTGAAATGGTTATTTTCATACGTACATTTGTATCCAAAATGACAGTGGGAGCATCTTGGATCTGAAAGCAGATGCAGGAGAGCTGTGAGTCATCCCCTCCTTGGAGACGATGGGTCCAGGCAGTTCTGCTGCAGCGTCACTGCCAGTGTGCTTTTTCCATTAAATGCTTTAATAAAATAATGTGTTATTAACTCAAAAATCCCTGAAACCTTCTCATTACTTCATCCTCACGCAGCTGTCTTCACCAAGCCTCTAAAAACCTGAGAGGTTTGGGCAAGCCGTGTTTATTTCAAACCACGCCTGCTCCAACCATCTCGCTCCGCTGAGGGCTCATTTTCCTCTGAATTTATGCAGAGGATTTTTAAAAATAGATCGCTTTGACAGGCTTGTCAAGCTTTTGTCGTTTTGACATTGAGCACTGCTTCACCACACACCGAGTGTGTCGTTAATAATGCACAGCTGAGGCTGCTCTGAGAAGGGCCGATTGATTTACGTTTAAAATCTGCAACCGATCTGCAGCAGCTCAGCGCTTCAGAAGCAGGAAAATGGCCCTGGCAGGGGGTGAAAAGAGGGTAGAGGATCGCTCATGCTGCACTGGTATTTTAAATTATTTTCCTGGTTGCCTTCTATTTTTGTTTTCTGCTCACTGTAGGATGAGGGAAGAAACGGCCGCACCACCTCACTCCGGTCGCACCCCGCCCTTTCCCTCAGGCACCCTGCCACGCCCCTCGGCTCTTTCCGGAGCCTCTCGGCACTTTCCGTAACCGTTCGGCTCTGTCCGCATGCGCTCTCTCTTCGTTCTGCCGCGTTCGGGTGGGTGGGGCCCTTCTTCCTCTCACCCCTGTCCCGATGTTTTCCGAACCCCTTCGATCGTTTCCGCCGGCCGGGAGACCGTTCTGCAGCGCTGACGTCATCTCCGTGCCGCCTTATAAAAAGCCCCGCGCGGGCGGCGCGCGCTGTCCGTAGCGGAGGGGCGGCGGGCGCGGAGGTGGTGGCGGAGCGCTGCGCACGGAGCGGTGAGGCGGAGGGCTGAGGCGGGCGGGCGCCGCGCTCAGCTTCTTCTGCGCTACATCGAGCGGACACAGCCCGCTCTGCCGCTGTGGGGACAGGTGTACGGGCGGGCTGCGCTCAGGCTGAGGCCTCCGACCGCAGTGAGGGGTTATACCGCGGGTGGGGTCTGTCCGCGGCCCTCAGGGATAAAGAGCGGTGGGGGAGGAGCGGCGGGATCCGCCCGGGCGGCTGAATTCCAGTCAGCTCCCCGGGGAGGGGCGGGCGGCGGTGACAGCCGCCCCTATCCCTGCGGCGGGGCGAGGGGCTCCCCTCGTCCCCTCAGCCCTCCTGAGGAGATTCCCGCCCCGCGCGCAGGAATGGCTGTCCCGGCCCTGGCCAAGGTCAGGAGCTGCGGCGCGGGGCCGGAGCTGCGGGCGGGGGGCTCTGGGGAGCGGCCGCGCCGGGAGGGGCCGGGGCTGTGCGGGTGCCGCGGTGCGGGGCGGGCGCAGCGGGTCCCTCATAAAGAACCGGGCGGTGTCCCCTCTCCCCCATGACTGCCCTCTTATTTATTGATTTGTAAAGTAAATATCAGTTATTTTGTTTCATTTCATTGGAAAAAAAGAAAGAATTCTAGCCTTTCTGTGGTTAGAATGGTGCAAATCTACACTGGTAGATCACAAATGTGTACCAACAATGTCATCGCTCGCCCTGACTCTTAAGGAAAAACACCTCACTGTACGTTTTCCAGCAGCTCTGTGCCGACTGCTCAGGGTTTGAGCAGCAATTTTTGGATAGAACAGCACCGTGTTCCCATCTGAAACGTACGTGACTGCTCCGCAGCCTTTCATGCATATTTAAATGGGTTCTGAGCAGCGGTCTCTGGAGATGGCAAATGGACACATCAGGGAAAGATGCCCAAAATGGTTCTGTATCTTTCTGGAAAAACACAAATCTCTGTTCTTTTGGCATTCTGTTCTGAGCAAAGTGCCAGAAGATTCCAAAGACTGCATTCTCTGCAAGGCCTCAGTCAGGGGTTCAGGTTTTTTCACAATAATTACTAAATCACCTTCTCTGAGGGTTTTTTTCTTTTGCATTTACGTGCAGCCAACCATTTGTTCTTCCATGAAATCTTGATTTGTCATTATTTGCTC
Source organism: Penelope pileata (assembly GCA_013396635.1). Classification (NCBI taxonomy): domain Eukaryota; kingdom Metazoa; phylum Chordata; class Aves; order Galliformes; family Cracidae; genus Penelope; species Penelope pileata. Next base: position 204,343 of record WBMW01003399.1, read on the forward strand.
GGAACAGTTGATAAATAATGAACAAAAGGCTGAAAATAGGGTGCTTTCTGCTGCATTGTGTGCAGGATCTGTGGCTGCAGCAATGGAACTGCAGAGCTGTGGAAAATACTTGAACCAAGGCAGCAGGTTGCATTGTTCACATGAAGTGATCTATTTCTGCTCCTGTTGGGGGTAAAAAACTACATCTGGATAGGTTGGATTGAAATGGATTTTTTTAAAATAGATTTAGTGGTTATGCTTCTTTGAGATCTGTGGTGGGTGAACTTAGCGAACATATCTGTAATATTTTTAAATTAAAAAGAAAAAATAGCATTAACAAAAATAACAAAAGCCACAGAGCGTCTTTTAAGCCTTCTTTACTTGTTTTTCTCCTCTGCAGGAGGAGAAAGGCAGGAGCAGCCGTGCATCTTCTAGGACAGGGTGGTACCCCGGTGTGACGTCCCTGTTTCTCAGCTATTAGTGTAGACCTAGCCCCAGGAATCGAGTGCAAGCAGCTTGGTTTCACTGTTGCTGTGTTTTTGTCTGTGTAACGTATTGATGGGGCTTAGCTGTGGTCTTCATCAATACGTTGCTCTTTGGGGGGAGCTCATCGCTTCCCCCGTGTCGGAGGAAACGATATCAATTTCTCCCTTTTCTCTCCTGCATGTTCATCTAGTGTGGGAGTTTGTTTTTTCCATTTGTCCCTGGAGTGTAGGCAGCAGAAAAATGGGGTGGAGCAGACTGCAGATGCTGCTGGTGGGGATTGCCAAGCGTAGCCCAGCCTTCCTGCTGACCATGGATCAGAGGGTGGCACGCTGCCTTCCTGCTGCAACCGATCCGCGCTCAGCTATGCAGATGCCATGCGAGATATGCGGTGCCTTCAGCAGGCACAAAGACACGCAGCTGCAGTTGTCCATGAGCTGCTTTGGGGATTGCAGCGTCCTCATGGGGAAAATGGAGAGTTAGGGGTGGCATGGAAGCTTTCAGCTCAGAATTTATTGGATTAGATATACTTAGCAGCTGTATAATGAGCCATCTCAAAAAATACCTTCTGTTGCAATTACTGCTTTTCCCTTTTTTTAAAAAAAAATTTAATTGTGGTAGTTGAAAGTGAACATCTTTGTAGCTATTTACATTTGAAACATTTTTGTCGCATTTGTGCCTTAAAATTAAGCCGCCCCATTTTCCTCTGCAGCAAGAAGCGCCGTTTGCCCAGCCCAGATAACTTCCTTTAATTTCTGTTTTGACCTTCAGCTCATGCTAGGGTTTTTCTGTTTGTTTGAGTTGACGGGGAGGTTAGCACTTACCAGATGAAGTTTTCCTGCTGCTGACTGTAACCTTTTTGCACGGGGAGGTCTGTTGCTCGCCGCAGCTTGCGTAACAGTAACGCAGAACTGTTGTGTGTGGCAAGGAACCAAAAGGAAAGTGTGGAAGTGTGCTGTGATGGGATTGAGAAAAAGAAAAGAATGGAGTTATATCCTTCCACTCGTAGCTAGCTGAATGTTATCTCGATTTCCCCCTCCCTTTTAGACTCTGCATTCCTCCATCATGTTGTCATCGTTTCGTAAAGTCAAAGTCCAGGTATTTCTGCGTGGTGCATGCAGTGTCGTCGCCGTCCTTGCCTGCCTTGATTGCAGTGTCTGTCCCAAAAGCCATTTACTGGGAGTTTGTCTGACATTGCACACGCTTCATTTGTACTTCAGTGCTCAGGCTGTTCTGCTTTCCTTTAATACTCTGAATTTCCTAATTTCTGTATAATGCATGGTGTGTGAACATCTTATAGTTCAGTATAATGTGGATTAATTTTCTAAGAGCTTGTTTGAAAGAATTCTCGAGCGTTATCTTTTTAGTTATCTAAAAATCAGCCATGATAAGATTTGCATTAGAGCACATTATACATTGAAAGGCAGTTTTGGTTCCTGTTCCATCCGCTTGCATAAATGTATAACCCACATACTGTGCTCTGCCCGTTCCTGTGTGCCATTTCCAGTGCAGCGATGGCAAAATTAATAAGATAGATAAATAGGATGCATGGAGCAAACTTCACCTGGGTGACACAAGCTGCTGGGTTTTATTGGGAAATGATGGTAATGTGAACGTTTATATGAGAATTAAGATGATAATCAAAAGGTGATAGGAATGGAACGTGCTGGGGTGAGTTATATAATCCCCCAGTACCTGTGCACTCGGCGCTTCTGCATTGCGGTCGGGGCAATTTGCTTTGTGAGGAGCCTGCGAGCAGAGCGCACCGATGGGGCTGACAGCAAAGCACCCCAAACCCACGCCCATGAAGGCGCCACATCCAGGGAGGCAATGCAGCCCTGTCACACAGCTTCACCAATTTGGGAGCTCTTACTTGAGCAGGGGGATGAGAATGTTAAGACTCAATGGCTAAAAGCAAGCGGGTCTTTAGTAGTCTGCTGTGCTTCAAAAGCTGGGAGCTGAGGCTGTGCACAAGCCCTCTGCCAGTGTGAATCACTGTGTTTGCAGCCTGCTGTAGTTCAGGCAGAACTTAGACCTTTTTTTTGTGTCCCTGTAATGCAAACTGAGATGTGGGAGCACGTCAGGATTCTACCTGTGCTGCGGTTGCTCCATGTGAGCCTGCAGCATCGAGCAGTGGCTGCAGCACCCTCAGCACTGCAGCACCCAACTCACTGTCCTGGCTTGGCCGTGTGCTCACTGGGTGACGTGTGATGGGAACCTGGAGCGCTGGGACACGGGGTGCTGCATCCCGCCCCTGGCATTTCTCTGTTCTGTAGGCTTAACTCCATAACAAGCTCAATGACTGTGCATTAATTTTCCCTCATTAACATCTAAAATGTGTAGTGTGGGTATGATGGGCACCTTCAGCCACTTTGGAGGCACGCATGCTCCTCCCTGCAGCACCGGCACCTCCCGCTGAGCTGGGTGGTCACTGTGGTGCTGCTGGGATGTGCCTGGTGGCTCCTTCCTACCCAGGGTTTTCAGCAAGGTGTACAGAACAGAAAACAGGAACAGCAGGTACCATTTTCCCCCTCTCTCCTTTCCTGGTGGGGGTTCTTTTCACACCCAAGATTAGCTTCTGGATTCCTTTGCTTCCAGAAGAGCAGTGGGTGATCCGATCCCCATGGGAGGGAGTGGTGGTGTGCCCGGTGGGGTCACCCTGGGTGTGACACTGAGCACAGAAGGGCACAGAGCTGCTCCGTGTGTGCTCTGCAGGGAGGGCAGCGTCACTGTGACGGGGTCACGTCTGCTGAGTGAGTGCAACACATCAGGGCTTGTCGTAAGAGAAAGTCATTATTTTACTACATCTTAAGATAATGATCTTTATATACTGATATCTGATTGCTTTTCAGGCAGAGTGGTTTAATTCTTTCAGCTTCGTGTAATTGTTGTGAAAAAGCTGCCAAAATCTACTGGAGAGCCCTCAGCGTTGTTGGCATTTGGGTTTTCATAATCCCTGAAAACATGTTTGGGTGTGGGAAATGCTGACCCCTGCCATGCCAGCCCCGACGGGCATGGCTGTAATTCCTGCTGCTCCCCAGCCTGAATGGTGCTGCTGACATCATCGCTGTTGCACTGCGGCGGCGGCGGCTGCCCGCAGCTGTGTGTCCCCATCCTCCTTTCAGCGTGCATCGTGGGGAGGGCTGGCCATTGCAGCTTCAAGGAGGAGAGCAATACGTTCAGTTGGTGTTTTTTCTTGTTTGTTGATTGTCATAAATCTGCTTTTATTTATTTATTTAACACCACTGCAGTGGCACAGCATGATGGAGCATTTCTGATTGCCTTTTAGCTAGCTGTGAGCCGATGAGTGACTGTCCCAGCACAGCACGAAGGCAGAGCAGCAGCCATGCTGGGCTGGTTCAGAACCACCTCCTGCAGCCGTTCAGCCCCAGCACAGGGAGCACACAGCAGCCCCCAGCCCGGGCTCTGGGTGCTTATCAGCCCCGTGCAGGCTGCGCGGGGTGGGGCTGCTGTCTGGGGCCAGGCTGGCTCGCTGCGGGCTGTACGGTCACCTCCATCCCAGGGTGAGCTGTGCTTCTCACAGAGCTCCCAGCTGGCCCTCCCGCTGCTCGGAGCGCAGAGGTGTGCTGCAGGGGGAGGTCGAGCCTTTCAGATCATACAATCATAGAACTATGGAATGGTTTGGGTTGGAAGAACCTTAAAGGTGGTCCAGTTCTGACCCCTGCCGCAGGCTGGGTGCCCCCCACCAGCTCAGGACCCATCCGTGGCCTTGGGCCCCTCCAGGGATGGGGCACCCACAGCTCTGAGCAGCTGTGCCAGCACCTCACCACCCTCTGAGTAAGGAGTTCCCTCCTAACAGCTAACCTAAACCTCCCCTCTTGTAGTTTGAAGCCATTGCCCCCTGTCCTGTCGCTGCGCTCCCTGGTGCAGTGCCCCTCACCCTCCCTGCAGGCCCCCGTTAGGCACTGCAGAGCCGCTGCAAGGTCTCCCCGGAGCCTCCTCTTCTCTGGGCTACAATGCAGACGATGCAGTCGAACCCCAAAGCCTTGGAACCCTCTCAGAGAATCCCTTTGTATCCGTGGGGGATGCGGCGAGGCAGGCTGCATGGTTCTGCAGCATCGATGGCTCTGAGCGCAGAGCTCCCCAGCGACTGCTGATCGCGTTCTGGCACGGCGTCGGCTCGCTGACGTCAGCTATCTGCTGCAGGAAAGAACAGTCTATTATTGCTAGAGCAAAGCACTTCTTTTACAATGGACTGGCTCGACTCGCTGCAGTTATAAAGGGAGCCTTTCTTTTAATGGATTCCAGCAAAAGGATGAGCCAGATCGCATAACTTGCATGGTGAGAGGCAAACCAGGCTCAATTACAGGAGGTCTCCTTTTATTTTAATGTAAAATAATTGAATCATTTAAATAATTCAAACAATTTGATAATTTAAATACTTTAATATAACACTTTAATAATTTAATGTCCTGGTTTTGAAATTGTTTGGGCTGCAGAGGCTGTTTCTACCACTGACATATCCACTGGCAGTTGATGGAGGGACTGTATGGAGTTCCAAAAAAGACCCAGGGTATTGGTTTTCCAAATAAATTTTCCCGTAATACCCTTCAGGGGGAGGAGGAGAGGTGGGTACAGAGCAGTAGGGTTAGGCTGAGTGCCCCTTTGTTACAGCTGAACACAATAAAGTTTTAAAGCTGTAAAAATGGAGATACAATGTAGCAGCACGGGGAAGGAAGCTGTTAGCAATAACTTCCTGGGATTTATTCTGGCTGGGCTCCTTCTGGAGGGGAAGGACAGTCTGAAGATGCACTTCAGACAGCTGCTTTCTCAGGAAAACAGATCTATAGTTGACCTCAAGGTAAATTTGGGGTTTGATCTTTTAAAGCTCAGGAAAAATGGAGCCTTTGGTACCCCTGCCAGCAACCCCGGGCTTCCTTTGTACAGTGCAGCCCACACAGCCCCTTTGTTCCTCGCCCCTTTTGGCAGCATCCAAAACACCCAGGCCTGGAACGCCCAGGCCTGGAAGAGAAAGGAAAGCTGAATTCTCCTTCCTTCCTTCCTCACGGTGCCGCTGGGGCTCAGAGTTCCCTGGGTAACAGCTGCTGTGAAGGGGCAGTGCTGGGCCGGGGGCTGCGGGGCAGGAGCCGCAGTGTGAAGTTCACCCCATGTGTTCCTTTCCATCACATGGACCCTCTGCCACTGCTTGGAGACCAAACAGCAAACACGGCCATGCAGACAGGATTCCCACCTGTGGAGTTTTTATATCATTCTACAAGATATGTGTTTAATTAAGGCATGCAGCTAGTTAGCGACTAAACAACAATTTTGTATTTAGCAGCATATGTCAGGGTTACCTGTGTCTTTCAGTGTGCAGTTTGACACTTTTTCTGCCTTATACTTGCTAGCATTGATGGGAGGTACGTTTAGTTTGATGCTTACAGCATTTGTAATAAAAGCATTGACTGAGCTATACGTGTAAGCACTTGTACACCAGGCACTGATTGCAGAACTGCTGAGCACGGAGCATTTGTTGCAGCAGCTTCTCGGTGTGCACAGCGATCATCAGAGAGCACATAAATACCCAAACTCCAACGACAGTACTGATGCTGCTTTTCAATTTGCGTTACAGTTCTAACGCATAAATTTCACACTGAAAATGGAAATGCTTTTTGCACGTTTAGGAACTAACAAACAAAGATTATCCCGATTTTAACAGCTTGGGTAAAGAACACTAATCAGTTCTTTGGAGTCTGTGGTAACAATGACAGCTTTCAGCTTGTAAAGTGGTGCATAAGGGATTTCAGCTGGGATCATTAGTTGTACAGAATGCTCCCTGAGTTCCTGCTCTGTTTGCGACATCAGGTCTGTGAAACGCAGCCTGAGCCATGGTGTTGGCTTCTGGAAGCTTTGCAGGGCATGAGGGGGTGGGGTTGTGGCTCTCTTGGATTGAGAGAACAGAGAGCAGCTGTATCACACACGTGTGATGTATGCATGTACAATCTGTGCATGTGTGTGCATATCTGTGTGCTCATGAGCACCAGTTGGCTGTTCTGTAAGGAATAGTAAATATATTATTATTATCTGTATATGATATTTTAAATGTTTGGAGTTTTCATATTGTACAGGAAACGTGTTGATATATCTATGTGTGAATACATATATGCACACATACACAGGCATATGTGCACACAAACATTTTTAAAATATTCTTTTAAAAATTTGTATTTAATGCTTGCATGCTAAGATGGTATGGACTTCATGCTGCTGGGCTGGCAGGCAGCAGCTGTCTATTTCCAGGAAAGGGAAATATTAAATGCCTTTATAAATACCCTTTTTCCCACATTTTTTTTCCGAGAAGTTTGTATTTATTTCTGTTTTATACACAGACCTACACGTGCAGAGTAAGACCGTAAGTAAACCACATGGTGAATTTAAAAAAACAAATGCAAACAACCAAACAAAAAAGCCACATTCTTCTTTCATGGATCTCTTCCTACCCTACCTTTGTTGTATAATACAAACAAGTAACTGAGTGTATTTTGGCTTTCAGAAAATGGATCCAAGTGGTGTAAAGGTGTTGGAAACAGCAGAAGATATCCAAGAAAGGCGTCAGCAAGTTTTGGACCGTTACCACAGGTTCAAGGAGCTGTCTTCTCTAAGGCGCCAAAAACTTGAAGATTCCTATCGATTCCAGTTCTTCCAGCGTGATGCAGATGAGCTTGAAAAATGGATCCAAGAGAAACTCCAGATAGCATCTGATGAAAATTACAAAGACCCAAGCAATTTACAGGCAAGTCCTGCTGCCATCCTATGGTTTTGTACAATTAATATTAGGGCATACCTTGTCAATTGGAATAGACAGAACAAATGCAGAAATGCACTTTGGTCTGAGAGTGGTGAAGAAAGATGGGTGCAAATACATGCAGCCTTGCAAAGGATTCTTCAAAAGCGTTGTTTCTTTACTCATATAATTGGATATTTCCATTTGTGGATCATATGCTAAAACACTGTAGAAAAATTTACTCAGTGCAATGTAGTATAAAACCAACTTGGCTTAATTCTTGAATTTGTTGGGTACTTTGGCTCTGTGAATAAATGTAAATTCTTACTGTTTCCACACACAAAAAAGAGATATCCGTAGGAAATTAACTTGTGTGGGTGGAGCTAGCTGATGGATTTTCAGGTGTTAGAACACTCAGATGTACAAGAGCAAACACAATAGTGAAATATCTAAAATTAGGGTGCTTGTATCTACTAATGAACCATGAATGAACAGTGAACTATGTACCATGGTACAACTGTGATTTCAACTGTGCTATTTTATTGTTTGCTCTCCATACTAAATATGCATAACATTCACTAAAAATCTGGATGCTGGAATATGCAGAGGAGAGCTGTGCACCAAATCTCAGCTGTGTTCTTTTGGTGTTTTCTTGTAGGGGAAGCTGCAGAAGCACCAAGCCTTTGAAGCTGAGGTACAGGCCAATTCAGGGGCCATCGTTAAACTGGATGAGACTGGAAATCAGATGATCAATGAAAGCCATTTTGCATCTGAAACCATAAGAGTGAGTTTTAAAACAACCGTTTTTTCCTTTTACAGACTTTTCTTGAATGGCTTTTGTAGGTTACACACAACTCTAGAACGCTTTTTAAAATTCTATAAGCAATTTGGTTAGTGAAATCACAAGAGAAATTTGTATTTGGGGTTGGACTCGATGGTCTCTAGAGGTCCCTTCCAACCCCTACAGTTCTGTGATTTGGAGAGTTTACAGGCATTTTTCTCTTCCATTAAACACCAAGCTCATATCTTTTCTTGGATCCAGTTCATAAGTGAACTTTCTGCCCATAGAGTCCAGGAACTTGGCCTGGAAAATCACCAGTAATTAAAGATGTGTTGAAAGTTACAAGGCAGATGATTAATTATGCTTGCGATTCTTCCGAAAACAGCATGCCATCAAGGAGCAGCAGATTCACAAGATCAGATTTGCTTATATAGAAAATTTTAATTTTCTGCAATAATAATGCCAATTAATACTAAATATACCCATATCGGTAAACTTTAGAGTTCTAATTTCTGTCTGATCTGGCCCAGGTCAGGTCTCTGGTGATCTTATCCTGGTTAAGTTGTACTGGCAGTTATATCTGACCCTCTTTGAATTTGCATTCCCCAGCTTTTTGTATGAGCTCCAAGTGCAGTGCTCTGTCAGCCCAGTTTGTGCAGCAGTGAAACCCTCTTAGGGCAGGTGCCTCCCCAGTAGCTGGCAGTAAGCTTCTTCAGATCCTGGGATCTGTGGTTGTTTGTTTCTTTTCAAATCTCCCAAGCTGTGTAATGCAATGTCATACATTTTTAAAATCTTTGTTGCTGTACTGTAAGTAGGATTACATTTAAAAATATTTTAATATTTAAATAATTTAAATATTTTAAATTATTTTAAAAAGTCTGAACAAATTCTAACCTTTAAGTAATTACTTGAGAGTTGCCTTTTACTGTTTTTGTTTGGGTGATCTTAATAATGTTTCTTAGCTGTGCTGCTCAGTGTAAGTTCTTGTGTTCTGTTTGGAGTGATCATTTGTTTTTTGATGGTTCAGTCTTTCACGCCGTACAGGACTGCACAGCGCCCAATAGTAACAGCCACCCAAGTTGGGTGCCACATACGAGTAGGTGAAACTTCTGGCTGTGCAGTGCAACTTCTTTTTGCCATGTCTCCTGTATTCCTTGGTTGACAGTTTGCATTATCCTTTGGAGCAGTGCTAGGAAATTGGGTAGTGTGAGCTTTCTCTCCCCTTGAAACCAACCTAACTGATCTTTCTAAACGGATTAAATAAGTATCCACCCATGCTGGATGTTCAAAAGCTTCTCTAGCATGACTTTCAAGTTTCAGATCTAGATGAGCAAAGCATTATAGATGATGGGTGGAGCAGATACTTTCCTGTTTTGCAAGTTGTGTGCTTGTGTGGGAGTGTGGTTTGTCTTTTAATTGTCTATAAAATTTAGAGTCGCTCCCAAATGTTTTGAAAGGCAGAGTGCAGCCATAGAGACTCAGTCTTAAAACTAGTAATTGCTTCTATCATTTTAGTATTATATTAATTAACAATGTTGGCTGAATATGTTAACTGAATGGTGCTAGGAGAAACAGTGAATATACTATGAAGTGGCACAAGTTTGACTTGAAACAAAATGCATGGTTTTAAAATGAGTAAATAATGAAAAAAATCTTAAAAATATGTCCCAAAATGAAAGCAAGATTTGCATATTGGGAGTTGACTTTCATTTAAAAGACTGAACGTTTTAAGGGGACATCAGTGGTTTGTTGTTTTTTATTTTTTGATCTGAATTCACACTACTGTAGAATTTAGATAAAGTTCTGTCTCAAAATGTTCACCCCCTTATATCATTTTATATAATTTGAAAACTCATTACTGGAGGTGATAATTTCATGAGGATTTTCCACTCTTCATCTATAGTAACATTTAGAAATGTAAAACTTTGGAAAAAGTCTCATTCTAAGGACAGGAAGGGAATGCATTTAATGTTGTCCAATACAGGATTGTAATGTCACCATCCTGTTGTTCTAGACTCGTCTGCAGGAGCTGCACCGGCTATGGGAGTTACTATTGGAAAAAATGAGAGAGAAGGGAGTCAAATTGTTGCAAGCACAAAAGCTGGTGCAGTTCTTACGGGAATGTGAAGATGTCATGGACTGGATCAATGACAAGGTATTATTACGTGCTTTCACTGTGTTCTTGTTGGGAAATTTCATGCATCTGTGTAGAAATTTTCGATCAACGTGTAGTTGCTGGAGTTCAGGTAGCCTGAGATAATTATTAAAGGCACCAATCCATTTTATTTAGGTTACTCATATTGTAGAAGCAGTAGGTATGCAAACCACTGTTCATTCTTTTGCAGCCATGAGAAGATGGTCTTAGAGCAAGAGAGGAAGCATACATGTTGGAGGGCATAGCTAAATATAATCAGTTCTCTGCTTTGCTTTAAGAACTTTGTATTTTTCATAGTAATCAAATTCAGGTTTCCTGGAAGGGAAATCTACAAATGTAAAGCAAATTTTTGTTATAAATGTTCTAAGTGATTTGTTATAGAAAGTGGCCAGCCTAACCAGCAAGCTGCATGTACATAATTACTTATGATTGCAATGTGCATGTAAAGATATTGCAAGGACATTTGCTACAAGAGAACTATTGCCTTTGGATTCTTTGAACTCTGAGGAAGCTGACCACAAACCACAATATCAAGAAAAGCCACAAAGTGATCATGTGGGTTTTCTAATGATAGCTTTTGATTTTGTGTTACTGTGGGTTCAAACTTTAAACCCTGAGTAACTGTTACGAATTGTGACAGTGCACTTTTCATAAGCCATGTCTTGCATCAGAAGCCTACCAAAAACACTCATAAATTATTTAAAAACATTAATTCTATTCACTGCACAGTCATTTATTTTGTTGTCATAGAAGTATGTTTTTTACATGCAATGTTTTGTTTCTGTAGTTTAGGTGGCTGCAGTAAAGATTGTCACGCACAGAACAGAGAACCCGTGATAATGGCATTGATTTAACAATTTGAAAAATGAATAAAAGCAAACAGGATGAAAAAATAATACCCCTAGTGATCAGGGATGTTTTCTGCAATAGTGGGGAAGTGCTGGGTGGAAGGGATTCTTGTTTTGAATTAAAAGTTTGTAGTTTTAAATCTTACTAGCACGGTCTACTTCCTGATTTCTGGTAATGATTTCTCCTAGGCTGTGTTGAAATATACCTTTTTTCTTCTTTGTCCTAGGAAGCAATAGTGACCTCAGAAGAGCTTGGCCAGGACTTAGAGCATGTTGAGGTTTTGCAAAAGAAGTTTGAAGAGTTCCAAACAGACCTTGCAGCTCATGAGGAAAGAGTAAATGAAGTGAACCAGTTTGCTGGCAAACTTATCCAGGTAAACATTCATGTGTGTTGAAAATCTCTGCTGGCGAGGCTGCTGCTCTGGTATAACAGAGCAACCTTTTGTCTGCAACATCCTCTGCCACTCCCCACCCCTGCAGTTTGTTAGGAGATCTTTATAGTTTTACTGTATATGAGTCATGGCTATTTTAACCTTGAATGACTGTCATTTCATTCACCTGTTCTTTTCTGGATAGCTTGAATAACCGCCTCAGCTGAGAACTTCCATGAAAACAGAGTTGTGATTCCTAAGAGAAACTGTAACATTTGAAGTTAAAGGTTTTTCCCGTGGACAATCAGGATTAATGTATCTTCTCTTCTAGCATGTCACCTGGGGCTTGAGCAGGGTTGGAGACAGGGCAGGATATTGCATTCTAGGAAAGAATAGATACTGTTTACAGCCCTCTTCCTGTTGACTAACTGATTCATAGGGAAACTTAGACTACTGCAAGAATATTGAACGTTTACTCAGTGACACTTTAGGAAAACTATTGAACTGAGAAATCATGTGGAAAGTACAGTGATTATAAATTGATTTCTTGGAAGACTGTGGTTTTTTGAGGTTTTGTCAATGGATTTAAAGAGACAGAACGCATGAAAATTGCATTTTTCCGTTGCTTACTAGGAACAGCACCCTGAGGAGGAACTTATAAAGTCCAAACAGGATGAAGTAAATGCAAGCTGGCAGCGTCTTAAGGGGCTTGCCCTTCAGAGACAAGGAAAACTCTTTGGGGCAGCTGAAGTTCAGCGCTTCAACAGGTATGATCCTGGCTGGATCTGCTGAAGAGATGTCCTGTTTGTGTAGATGTCTAATGATTCTTTCAGCTACATACAGTATTGTGAGAAGAGCTACAGCCATGTGGTTTTGTTTTACTCTTCCTCATGACTCTTTGAATGAGGACTCTGTTTTAGGATTCCCGTAGAACAGTCATTCTGATTTAGGTTTTCAGCACCTGGCAGTTCTGTTCATTCTTGCTCATGGCAGTTTTCCTACTCTTTACTGTCTGAGAGCCTCTCCCAATTCTGTCTTGCATGAGCCTTAGAAGAGATTGTTTTTCTTTGTGGTTGTTGTTGGCTAAATGTCATCCCAATTGTTTGGGGCAGGAGGGAGTCTTAGAGCAGTGTCTTTCTATCTTATCTGCTGTTTGTTGTTTTAAGGTTTGTTGTAGTTAAGTTGGAGAAGGATCCAGGGTAGAAAACGGACTGGCAGTGTTGTAATTCCTTGTTTCTATCTGGTGACACCATCTGAAGAATGGCCTGCCAACATGTTGAAGGCTTCTGGGGGTTTAAATATATATATATATATATATACATCTTTTAATGTTTTTTTGATTGTAGTCAGCTGCAGTGTTTATATATGGGTTTGTATTGCCAATATGCCTGTAATAAGTGAAAATATCCCACTTTCTTCCCCTTTCCATAAAAGGTAAACTACTTTTAACTTGTGCTTTGTTTTGAAGGGATGTGGATGAAACTATCAGCTGGATTAAGGAGAAAGGGCAGTTGATGGCCTCAGATGATTTTGGCAGAGACTTGGCCAGTGTGCAGGCTTTGCTGCGTAAGCATGAAGGCCTGGAAAGAGATCTTGCAGCTTTGGAGGATAAGGTATCCATACAATGTGCATTTTACTGACTATTTAAACGAGGTAGCCTGTTTTTTAAAAGGCTAGAAGCTTATTCACTGTTTGTGACTGTGTCTTGGTTTAGGTTAAGGCCCTTTGTGCAGAAGCTGACCGTTTGCAGCAGTCTCACCCAATAAATGCTTCTCAAATTCAAGTGAAACGGGAGGAGCTGATTGCCAACTGGGAACAGATCCGAACTCTGGCAGCAGAGAGGCATGCTCGCCTTAATGACTCCTACAGGTAGGAATACTGTCTTGCCACAATGGCCTTTTTTCTCTTTCCTTTGTTCCTTTTTCAAATTTGATATAGGGACTCTTGAAAGCAGAAGAAAAGGATGATTTTGGAAGAATTCTGGTGTTTCCGGTAATAATCTTGTTCACCAAATGATACTTTACATCAACTTCTTTTAGTAAAAGACATATTCATGTGATAGATAAAGCTTTTGGTCATCCCCTGAATATGGATCAGTTATGAAGATAAACACCTTGAAGCTTTAGAATATGTTCACTTTTCTCACATCAGAGGTGCTGGCTGCATTCTAAAGTGTGTTATCTGACTATGTTTTGGTTTTTATGTTTTTTTGTTCTGCATATTATGAATCTGTTCACTATGGAGTCTTTATGATTCTTTGTGACGATTTGAAGTATGGTGTATTGTTTGGTGTACTGTTCCAGACTAAAAGTACCACCAGCCTCATCTGTGATAGTTGCCTTTTTGCTGTGGGATTTGTTTTCATCCAGCCTTGATTCTATACTAGCTTGGTTGTCTATCAAACATAAACTGTTAGATCTCTATTAAAAAGCCATGCTAATAAGAACTTAGCCTAATATGGTGGTTAGGTTATGTCCTTTCTCCTATTGTATTTCTGCTCTTTGTTCCCTCCCATGGTGCCAGATTTATGGCGGTGGAGACCCACACAAAGTAATCATTCTTATTTTACCTTCACTGTCACATTCTCTCCGAATCAATTAACAGCAAATGTAAATGGGAAACAGAAACTGATCACTCTTCCTGATAAGCGTTAAGCAGGTGCCAAAGACAATAACTGTAAAGACATGCTGAAAGGAATCTGAGAATTTGTTTGTTCTAAAGCTGAGGCATGTGCAGTTGAAACTTTCTGTCGGTTCTTCCCCCCACACAATGTTATGATTGTGACAGCAGCAGTCCTCTGGGCTATCCTGAAACACTTTGAGAACAATCTTTTGGCTTCTGTTGTCTTTGACACACAGACTTGTAGCTAGGAGTATTCCTTTTACTATCAGTATAAACTATATGAAAAACATATCCTGGAGAAATATCAAAAGATATCCCGCTTGTTTTTAAACTTATCATTTTCCTAATTTTAAAAGGCTTCTTTTTTTTTGATTGAGAGCTTATTTAATTATTTAATGTTTTAATTGCATTTTGGTGTTTTGTTGTCTTGTTTCTACCTGAGCGACAGCTTTTATGTTTGTAATCCTTATCTTTGGGATAAGGATTGAAAAAATATGCAAGCAAATGATTCCCAGACATTTTTTTCTGTTGTTTTCATAAGGTTGCAGCGCTTTCTTGCAGACTTCCGAGACCTCACCAGCTGGGTAACTGAGATGAAGGCTCTGATAAATGCTGACGAGCTTGCCAACGATGTGGCTGGAGCAGAAGCCCTTCTAGATAGGCATCAGGAGCATAAGGTATAACAGCTAGCCAGATCCAGGCAGCAACACTCAAAGATTGGTTTGTACATCTTAGCACAGTCACTGAGTCAGAGCTGCTAATGTATCACTAGAATCCTTTGATCACAGAACATGATTCACTGTCCTGATTTAAGATGTTTTACTTCATGGTTCTTGATAGCAGGTAGATAATGCTAGTAAGTATTTAAAAGTGCTTATTGTAATATTTTATCAAAAATATCTAGACCTGATAGCAATCAGTTGGACTAAGAACTGTTTTAATTCTCCTTCCTGAGGAATTACTCTAAGTAAGAATGAAGCTTGAAACCAACCTTTTGTTTCTGTTTAACATATGAATTCATACTTACCTGCCTTGCAAGTGATATATTTGATTCTAGTTTTCATGTTTAGTGTGATGTATCTAGATACCTGAATGATAAACATTGAACCATCCAAACTGTTGTGTCTCGTATTTTCAACAGTAGTTTTCATATTCTGACATACTAGTCTCAGCTAAATTGTGGAAACAACTGTTTCACTTCCATTTCGCAGGGAGAAATTGATGCTCATGAAGATAGCTTCAAATCTGCTGATGAGTCCGGACAGGCTTTGCTTGCTGCTGGACACTATGCTTCGGATGAAGTTAAAGAGAAGGTGAGTTGGACAACTTAAGTGCAAGAGCTCATAGAAGAATTTTATTTTTTTCTTTTGTTTCTCTTAAATTAGAAGCTCATTTCTTCTTAAAATTGTAAGCTGCAAAGTGTTATCCCTCTAGGTTACAGAGCTTTTTTCATTAATTCAAGTAATATGTGCTTTTCATTCTCAGATTGACAGTTTCTATTGATCTATTAGTAGAAACTAAGAGAACTTCTACTACTATCTGTTAGGAGCTATTAGTATTTCTTCTCCTAATGAAGAATGAGTTGTTTATCTTAGTATAGGTATGCTACCCAAAACATCAGTGCACATTTAGTATTTCTAAGTGTTAGTTTTCAAACTAGTGGGGCCTTTCATTAAACTTGTGTATTGAAATATGGTCAATTAAACAATTTAATTGCCATAATTAGATGGGCCAGAAAGATTCCAGAGGCTGAGAAGAAAGAATGACTTGCTAAGGAATTTCTCTTACAAATAGGTCTGTGGTCAAAAAGGAGCGATTGTCTGTCTGTTAAGTGTCTCTGTGAAGATTTAATTTGGAAATGGAGAGGTTTCTAACTGAAGTCAGGAGGTGGTAGCCACTACTTGAGCTTGATAAGCTGAGGAAAGGCTCGCCCTATATGAACATGATGCTGATATCACTAAGGGGAGAATGACTCTACGCAGGAGGTCATTTTCAGTCTGGTGTTAACTGCTTGTTTAGAGTCTCGTCTTGATTTTACGTTGAGATGTAAATGAACCAGTCTGTTAACAATGATTCCTCTTCCCAATCCCTTAGCTGACCATCCTCTCAGATGAAAGGGCTGCCTTGCTGGAACTGTGGGAGCTTCGCAGGCAGCAGTATGAACAGTGCATGGACTTGCAGCTTTTCTACAGAGATACTGAACAAGTTGACAACTGGATGAGCAAACAAGAAGTGAGTGCATACATCTGAACTCTCCAGTTATGATTGATTTTCATGTCTGGCTCGTCTTCTGTAGGCATAAACAATTGTTATTTACTACCACTACCCCTCGACGTGCCCTAGCTGATAGGGTGCTGTGCAGAGTTATTTATGTGGCTGCCCAACATACTACAATGACTGTTTCCTTCTAAAGCTGAAACTGTGAGTTAGGACAAGTTGGCCTCAGATTGCTTTTACATTTAACTCTTGTAAAATAGTATTTGAATAAAAAACTAAAAATAACTACTTGGAACCTTTGGCTGTTGGACGTGTGCAGGGATCACCATCCCAGTGTATCATCCTTCACTTTCTGATCATGTGGTAGGAAATATCACTGATCATGCTTGGGTTGGCTTTCAGAGAAGCTGAGGATGGAAACTTGAGAATCAATGATGTTTGTTTCCTTACTTCAGGCTTTTCTGCTAAATGAAGACCTTGGTGATTCTCTGGATAGCGTGGAGGCTCTTCTAAAGAAGCATGAAGATTTTGAGAAATCCTTAAGTGCCCAAGAGGAGAAAATCACAGTAAGACATTTACATTTGGGTGATCACTGAAGAGGCAAGAAATAAAAACAAGTGAATTTGTTGATTGGAGAGGCAATGTTGCTGGGGGTTGGCAGAGAAGAATGAGGTTTGCTCTGTGGAATGATCCACTGTGTTATGTGTGATGTATATATTGTCCATAAAAAGGAAAATTATCTGAAGAAAAGCTCAGATAGGGCTTGACTGCTGCCTCAAACAGCTGAGTGTCCTAGTTCCTTGCATATCATGCCAGCACGCAGAAGAGGGCAGATTTTGATAAATCAACATCCATACACATGTAAGATGATGGTATGGACAAAAAACGGTTTAAACATTAGCTGTCTTCATGGCTGGCTGTTAGTTTTACTGCAATGAGCTGTTGAGAATTAATTTAATATGTGTAGATTTGCACAAACAATTTTTATTATTCACAATAAATGGTAAACTTTTTTCTCTTTAGGCATTAGATGAATTTGCTACTAAATTGATTCAGAATAACCATTATGCCATGGATGACGTTGCTACACGCAGAGATGCTGTAAGTATTTAAAACAGTTTTAGACTGCAGACTTTCTGCTTTGTTATTTTAAGTAGTACAACTACAATATGGGATAAGTCAGTGGAGCTTTCCCAGAAGAATAGATACAGTAGTTGTTCTTACAAACTGAAGAATTTCAAAATCTTTACTTAATTTTTTTTTTATTTTTACAGCTGCTGAGCCGCCGAAATGCTCTTCATGAAAGAGCTATGTACCGCCGTGCGCAGCTGGCAGACTCTTTCCATCTGCAGCAGTTTTTCAGAGACTCTGATGAGCTAAAGAGTTGGGTTAATGAAAAAATGAAAACTGCAACTGATGAGGCTTACAAGGTAAAAACAAAGATGAACATCAGGGTAATTTTAAGGCAATATCAGGCTTAATATAATCAGTATAATGATATGAAGCAGAATCAGAGAAGTCTTGCAGAAGTAGGCAGTATTGATGGCAACAGGAAGAACTGAAATTTCTTCCTGTACCATCATGCTGTAATTATGATTTTTAAATAGCTTAAATGTTCTGATTTCAAAAACATTTATGGCACCGTATCTTCTTGTGACATGTTGGCACATACATAAGTGTAGTCTAATTTAAAAAATTGTTTAGAGTTCTATAGATGATAATTTTGGATTGAAGGTTTATTTTTCTTTCTTAATCTGTAGGATCCATCGAACTTGCAAGGTAAAGTTCAGAAACATCAGGCTTTTGAAGCAGAGCTTTCTGCTAATCAGAGTCGTATCGATGCACTGGAGAAAGCTGGCCAGAAGTTGATTGATGTCAATCACTATGCGTCTGACGAAGTGGCAGCTCGCATGAATGAAGTTATCAGCTTGTGGAAGAAACTTCTGGAAGCCACTGAGCTCAAAGGTAAGACCTGCTCATAAGAATACAAGCAATGCTTATTGTAGTGTTTAGCTGGGGAAAGACAAGTGAGTTAAATTCAATGGGAAACTTAAGCCATCTTGTCCCTCTGTCTCACTCAGGTATAAAACTGCGTGAAGCCAATCAACAGCAGCAATTTAATCGCAATGTGGAAGACATTGAGTTGTGGCTTTATGAAGTAGAGGGACACTTGGCATCTGATGATTATGGAAAAGATCTTACTAGTGTTCAGAATCTACAGAAGAAACATGCCCTGCTAGAGGCAGATGTTGCTGCCCATCAGGTGAGAGGAATAGTTTTTCTTCCTGCCCTTTGAGATCTGCTCACTTGAAAATAATCAGTCCAGAGACCTAATCAGATGGTAGTGAGAATCTGTATTTTCAAGATTTTTGTTTCTTTGGGATT
Organism: Penelope pileata; assembly: GCA_013396635.1. NCBI lineage: Eukaryota > Metazoa > Chordata > Aves > Galliformes > Cracidae > Penelope > Penelope pileata. Next base: position 222,929 of record WBMW01003399.1, read on the forward strand.
CACAGTTTACTTGTCAGAAATAATTTTGAACTGAAATGTAACTGTATGTCTCAAAGAACAGTATCCTCATTACTTTTACAAAAGTAATTTTTGGGAAAAGTAAAATAGTTATATACTACGACCTACTGATGGCACAGTGTTATTTTGTGCATTGAATCGTGTGATAAAAAGATGTTCTGTGCTTTGTGTAGGAAGTAATCGGACTCTCCATTTGCAATTTCTTGCTTATTTGCAGTAGTCTATTCTTACAGAGCTATGCGTTCCCACTACTGGAATTATCAGTTGTTAACAATTGAAAAATGGTTCATCTAGCACATCTGTAAAGCTAATGAAAATCTTTCACTGTGAAAATGAAAACACTTCAAAAGTCGTTCGTCTATGAAATTGACAGATTAAAACCAATTTACATAATCTGAATATAATCTGGTACAGAATTGTTATCAACCATTATTGCACTGATAGTGTGCAGCTGATCTTCTCTTCTTCTCCCACAAAAAAGCTCACTAGCTAAAACTTGAAAATACTCTTAAAATGTTCTCAGTCACTGTATCAAGCAAAAACCCTGAGATCTTCCAAAGGCTGTGACGTAAAGCTATTGCTGAATTAATTTTAGGATCGTATAGATGGCATTACCATCCAGGCACGCCAGTTCCAGGATGCTGGGCACTTTGATGCTGACAATATCAAGAAGAAGCAAGAAGCTTTAGTAGCTCGTTACGAAGCTCTAAAGGATCCTATGGTGGCTCGCAAGCAGAAACTTGCAGATTCTCTTCGCCTGCAGCAGCTTTTCCGTGACATTGAGGATGAAGAGACCTGGATTAGGGAAAAGGAACCTATTGCAGCCTCAACAAACCGAGGTTGGCTCATTCTGATATCTACAGGATTTAGATGTCAAAATTGCTCTGTTAGGACTTGTCTCTTCATAGAACGTTCTCTGGAGATTTCTGAAATGTTCACTGCAGCTAGCATTGCCTGCATTTACATGTTTGTCATCACTCGTTGTTCTTTAACTATTGTGTTATGTTACTTCTACAATTTCAGTGGTTAACTCATTTCATAGTGCTCTGTCTTAATGTGGTAGTGCTTACTCTGCAACCAGTGCTAGGCAAACTTGTAGCTTTCTTGGAATTTTTTAGTCTGATAACTCTGACATAACTGGTTAACTGTTTTGTATTTTTCAGGCAAGGACTTAATTGGTGTCCAGAATCTGCTAAAGAAGCACCAAGCATTGCAGGCAGAAATTGCAGGCCATGAGCCTCGTATTAAAGCAGTCACACAGAAAGGAAATGCTATGGTGGAAGAGGGTATGTCTCAGTATTCTTTAGTTCTTTGTCTTTCAGAAATCCAAGAGTCTTTGTGCAGTACTTTGTTCTCTGGCCTTGTACAGTTAAGAATTACTGGCTGTTCTTATCTGAAAACTGGACAGGTACCTGCTAGCAGGATGAACTTCAAGTCATTCCTTCACTTGGAAATAAAATCAGATTCCTTAATGGGAACCTGTCACCATTTTCACAGATCTTCGCCTGCTCTTGACAAACACATATATTCAAGTCCTTCAGGAACTTTGTGCCTGTGACACTTAGTCTCCATTTTGAAATCTATTAAATGCTTGTAATTGTGATACATAATCATGATATGGAGACAAAATCCTCCACAAAGGCAGTAAGAGCCATTTCTACTTTTAATTAAATACGTTTTTATTTCTGACCGTGTGCTCTGAACTCCAGAACACTAAAATAAATTCTGTTTCCAGGATTCAGAATGCAGATCTGAAATAGTATTTGTCAGCTGTAGCAACTCTGCCACTGGAAAGACCTTTTCTGCCTCATCGTTTACAAACAATGTTATGATATAGCTTATTTTGTTCTTAATGATTCAGATATTCCCAATGCAGTTGGATTGACAGGTACAGTGTTTTCCAGAGTGAATCAAAAAGACAAGCTGAATTATGCTTCCCTTATTCCAGTCAGAATAGGCTGCATAGGTCTAAACAGGTCTAATTTTTCTGAGTTTCAAGAAGTACAAGCAACATTTTAGTCTGTATTATTTATGCCTTTGAGTCCTTCAGTGCCCTCTCTTTTTGCTACGTAGGACATTTTGCTGCTGAGGATGTGAAAACCAAACTGAATGAGCTAAACCAAAAATGGGACTCTCTGAAAGCTAAGGCATCTCAACGGCGACAAGATCTAGAGGATTCTCTGCAAGCTCAGCAGTATTTTGCTGATGCTAATGAGGCAGAATCATGGATGAGAGAAAAGGAGCCCATTGTAGGCAGCACAGACTATGGGAAGGATGAAGACTCTGCTGAGGTATTTGATAATGTTTGAATTAGTTTTGCATACATAGAGCAAGGACTTTTTCCACTGGCAAAGAAAATGAGCTCTGTTACATTTAGGATTATTACAAAAAATGGTGGAAGATCTTTGCATCAAGCTGAATTTTGACTCAATCAAAATACGATGGCTGTTTTTCCTGTGTCTTAACTATTATTGTGTGTGCCATTTTGCTGTTCAGTGTATTAAATCAATTGCAAAGAAAGCTTACATTTGCATGCACTATATTATAGAGGATTTGTACCGTGTGATGAGGTACATATCAGTAAATTCTTGCCTGTTGTGCCGTTGCATTTCAGTATGAGCCTAGTTGGGAGCAGTTCATCAGTCTGTAAGTAATTTCTTGTGTAGAAGTTGCTTTACAAATATCTTTCTGTGGCCAGGCACTGCTGACTGACATTACATTGAAATTAACTGCAATTTAAAGGCATTCTTCCAAACTTACCTCTATTTCTGGAGTAATATGTAGTACTCCTGGTCAGAACAAAAGAATGTTACTGAGATAAGGTAGAGGAAAAGCATCAGAAGCATTTGGACAACTATCTAGCCTGTGAATAAATAGAAGTAGCTATTCTCATGAGAGGCAGAGGTCTGGCAGCTCTGAAAAACCCACATTCCCTGTGTATGGAGCCAAAGTGTGTATTTTAAGCATTTGTAAAAATGGCTAGGTGTCCATGTTGTTTTTATCATTTGGTTTCAGGCTCTTCTGAAGAAACATGAAGCTTTGATGTCTGATCTTTCTGCTTATGGCAGTAGCATACAGGCGCTAAGGGAACAGGCCCAGTCATGCAGGGTAAGGAAAGATGCTAATTGTGTTGCTAAAATTCTTGGGTCAGCAGAAGGTAAAGACAAAGCTTAATAACAGTTGTTGCTTTTGAGAACTTACTGCAGACTGTACTTGATTTTCTCATAACAAAATTAGTTGTCTCTTATAATTTTAACAGACTGCTATGTTACATTGGAAGAAGACAGAATAATGTGATCATTTTCAAGATTTGAGCCCAGAGAGCACCTAAAATAAGTCCACCTGTACTATATTTCAACAAGAATCCCTTTAAGGCATTTACAATAGCTTTAAAGCTGAAGTACTTTTTAGGGCAGTTACATTGATTGTAATAAACATGCAGCATTTTCTGCATCTTTACTCATTTTTCTTCTGTTCCTTCTTTGTTAGCAACAAGTTGCTCCCACTGATGATGAAACTGGGAAAGAGCTCGTTCTGGCGCTCTATGATTACCAAGAGAAGAGTCCCCGGGAGGTGACTATGAAAAAGGGAGATATCCTCACTCTACTTAACAGCACCAACAAGGTATGCTGTTGCCTGCTGGTTTGCTGAGGTGCATGGCTTACTTAGCTTTGTGTGTTCTGTTGACTGGTGGTTGTTTTGTTTTTGTTTTTTTTTTTAGTTTGTGAATAAAAGCATTCAAATAAATTAAAACATTCACACATTTAGTCCATGTTCCCATTTAGCACTTAAGCATATTTTTTTTCAGATCATCCTTATGACTCCTTTATGGCTGCCATCTTTATAAGTCAGATAAACACCATATGCTATAGGGCATATGTCTGCAAGAAAACTTACTTCCTTTCTGTTGAAGAATTTCTGACCAAACGCAAGGGGAGAAGTGGAAGCAAGACCTAGATGTCTACAGGAGACACTTTGAAATGACCTCCATTAAAAGGACAAACTTGTTTTCTTGTGTTAATAGAAACCTCTAATTTACCACCTTTCAAGTACACAGCATACTTTGTGCTTGGTGCTTGCCTCACAGTGGTTGCTTTTATTTTCTCATTACAGGACTGGTGGAAGGTTGAAGTTAATGACCGTCAGGGCTTTGTACCAGCTGCCTATGTGAAAAAACTAGATCCTGCCCAGTCTGCATCCCGAGAGAATCTTCTGGAAGAGCAAGGCAGCATAGCACTGCGACAGGAGCAAATTGACAATCAGTAAGATCTAACTAATGAGTTATGACACCCATTCAGTGTTTGCTGGCTTGGCCTTTGTTTTGTGTATGCCAGAAGTTTAGGTCGATGCTTCTTATGCTAGGGAGTAATTAACTGGAGCAAAACAGAGGGGCTCCTTTACCAGGGGCACCATACTGAGTCATTGTATTCTTACTCTAGATTTTCTTGTTGCTTTTTCCATTTTTTTAACTGTAAAATTCATGATACTTGAGCTCAACTTACTGTCTGACTTGAGTATTGTATGTGTTCCTCTTGTTGTTGAATCTAACAGCTTAAACTTGTTTGTGAGTTATCTGTCCTAAGCAGCTCTTGTATTTGTAATTGTCACTTCTTAATGTGTGATTGTTTTGAAAAGCTTTCTTAAATTTGGCTACAAAAGTACAGTACCCTCCCTATACAGGGCTGCCTCTGGAGGTGTCTCCTTAGGAGCTGCAGCTATCTTGATACTAGCTTGGTTTATTTTTCCTGAAATGTGGTGCCATTACACGGGTTAAAAGCTACCCCTCTCTGCTTTTATTTTTTTTTTTTAAGTGGAACATACATGCCATTGCAAGTGGAGAAAACTGCATGGCTGCTTGGGTAGTGACCTCCTCAAGCACATGGTAGTTATAGATTAGCTCAAGCAAGTGCTGTGAGTGATAGCTGTGAGCTACCAGCTCGTCTTATCAAGCCACTTGGAAGCCAGAGCTGAAAGTTTAATGCACACTCCCATCTGGTTGCATGGTTACACTGTCACTCTACATGAGAATTTCTTTCTACTCAGTTGTTTTGAGTCACCAGTTATTACAATGCCGTGCATAATTAGTGGCTTCAGCTCTAGGACTTAAACCAAACTAATAAAGTACTTACACCAGTGAGAAGAAAGGATGGTTCAGGATTTTAATAACGTGTAACTATCCTATGAGTTTGCCTGCAGCTTTTAAGAACTTAGAAGAGAGGTGTCTTATTTTAGAGCCAAGGAGAGGGGACCACCCTCCAGTTTTAAATCAAATGGCACAATGGTCAGGAAAGGAGGAGACCTTATAGAGAGAGTTCAACTGTACTGCTGAGGTTTCCACACGTGAATTGCACTGTGGTCTGATTTGCTTTGTTTGCTTCTTAATGACATCTAATTTTCCCCATTTAAATGTGAACTCTTAACCATCTCCTACCACAGACAACCCACGGATGGAGCTGCTGCTTTCGTTATTTTTGTTAATCTAACTAATTTTTTGCATGCGTTTGCTGTGCTCCCTCTGTCTGTGCAGGACTCTCATAACTAAGGAAGTCGGCAGTGTATCTCTGCGTATGAAACAGGTCGAAGAACTGTGAGTAGGATTAGCCCTTTCTAAACCACACTGTCTCCATACTGTCACTGTTCGTTCTCTTTCTTTCTTTCTTTCTTTCTTTCTTTGGGAAAGCTGCTCCAAAGAGACACAAAGGAAGAAATTTCTGCGGTGTGAATTGTTTTAGTTTAGATGTTGTGGTGTGTTTCATGTGTTTTTTTATAGCTAGCTGCTTATCTTGTTGGTCACCTCTGCACTGCTAAATCGGTTGGTGATGTTATTTTCCATTATACTGATCTTGCTTACCAGGTGAGGGTTCAGTGATATCTAGACTGTTGTCTTCAAAATGCATTTACTGCATTTTCTGAGGTGCAGATGGAACTGTTTATATGGATTATATATCAAACATCTATACCAAGTATAATATCACAAATATCTGCTTCTAATGGAATTTTGCCCCATGTCCTCTATGACCTTTGCAAGTGTTTAATACCTAAATTGTATGCTGAAGCAAACATCTGCAGTTGGGACAGGCTTTTAAAAAGTGTTTTCCTACAGATGCTACGGTGCAGGGTGTCAAGGCTTCCTTTCAGCAGACTTTTTCATCTCTCAGTGTTATTAGTGGATTTTCTGAGTGCAAATTCTTTAAAAACGGGTATTTTGCATTGCTAAAGGGATTTGTAATTCAGATCAATAGTGACTGTAACCTTCTGTTGGCTTTTCTCAATAATAGCTTGGGAAAGGACTTGTAGGGCCATCTGTGTCTGGTTGCTTTCCAGGAATCAAACAGGAGACATCCCTTTTTTGTGCTTTCAAACACAATGATGCTGCTGTATTTTCATGTTGGTCTTTTAAGGCTTATTTGCTTGTTCAAACGAGTTTAAGCACTTTAGAATACATGTGAAGTAAAACCTCTAATGTGCAAGAGGAATAACTTCACTGATACCGTTGGTAATTGAACAGATACATACAAGCAGCATACATAAAACAGGCTTTACTTACTTGCCAGTTGAATACAGTTGTGCCATTGAAGGAATAACTTCTCTTTTAAACTTTCAGCAGATTTTGCAGTGGTCAGTGGCTAGGTAAGATATTTCATGCCCAGTAGCTATCAGACTAGTGGATTTTAGTCTGATGGCAGACTTGATGTGCTACAGGAAAATGTTTCTCAAAAGGTTAGCTCTTTTCTTTGTGTAGCCTGTGCAGTCATTCCTGCACTGCAGTTCTGCTGTAGCTTCAGAACCTGCCTTGACCCAAGCTGTGATTTGGATTTGCCTTTGCCCACAGAAACGTTGCATGTGGGAGGTCTCATTTCGGTGTGCTTATCCATACAGAGGAGAAACATGCATAGCTTACATTTATCTGATCACAAACAACTAGGTCATTCTTGTAGCAGTGTGTAGACTGTAGGGACTTCCAACATCTTTGGTGCTACTTGAACTTGTTTAATTACTGTGATTCTGCTCTGCTCAATCTGAACGTTCCTGCCTTATTTTCTGCTTGTTCCAGGTACCATTCTCTTCTTGAGCTAGGAGAAAAACGTAAAGGCATGCTGGAAAAAAGCTGCAAAAAGTTTATGCTTTTCCGTGAGGCTAATGAGCTTCAACAGTGGATCAATGAGAAGGAAGCTGCGCTCACAAGTGAGGAAGTGGGTGCTGATTTGGAGCAGGTGGAGGTGCTACAGAAGAAATTTGATGATTTCCAGAAGGTATGTTGTTATGTTGCGTAATCCTGATCATATCTCAGTGATAATTCTTCGTATCTGAGAATGGCTGAGAAGGAAACATCTCTGATCGGGGAATGCGGGGAGGGATAAGTACTTTTTTGATTTTTATTTTTTGTTCTATTTTATTCTGTGAGTGTAGAGAGTGTAGAGAATCCTGCATAACCTTCAATTAAGCTATTTTTATCCTTTTTTGTTGTTGAAAGGAAAAATGTTTTAGTTTTGAGCTGTAAAGCATTTCACACGATATGTAAAAATAATTCTCTGCTTCAAAATGCTGATAGGCTTCAGATTTTTTTTTCCCTGTGTTTGCAACACTTCTTAGTTTTTCTTTATTTTGTGGTGAAAGAATGGCTTTTCATCCATACTTGTTCTGTCCACTTGCAAGATACTGGACATTGAAATGCAACAGTGCCTGACCTTATGCAGTGGAAGAGGTAGTGACTTGATAGTTCTGTGGATGTCATCACATTTACAGCTTGAAAGTTGTCTAACAAACAGTTTGAGCAAGCCTAGTAGTGTAGGATGACAACAGGTTTTGGGTTTTTTTTTTTTTGGTTGGTTGGTTGCCTTTTTTAATCTAATGGTTTAAACTTTAATTGATTACACATTTTAGTTTCAATGCAAGTTCTACACCATTTTTATTTTTTAACTTGGTTCCATTTCTGCTTTATGGAAAGGTTTCTGTCAGTCTATTTGGAAGTTAAAGTATCTTGGTAAAAGTACTTGTTAAATTGGCCTTTTAGATTACTTATCCAGTAGTATGGGTGATAGCTTTTGATCTTCATGTTGATAATGCTATGTACCCAATAGTTCAAGTGTATTCCATTGCTGATTGTTAATTAACTTTGTGTATGGAAAACTCTGATAGTGTGTTTCTTTAATACGTTGACTCTTGGCACTGACAGCTGGGATTTCTTGGCATATTCTATATTCACTGGTAACTGTAAAGGTCAAGTGTGCTGAATTCCTGCTGCTTACAAACTGTGTTTTTTGGCACCCCTGGTGTTCCAACTTGATCCACGTGTTCTGCTTGTGTGAATGTTAATGCTGTGAATTTTACTGTTCTCTGCAGGATTTAAAAGCTAATGAGTCGCGTCTGAAGGACATCAACAAGGTTGCAAATGACCTGGAGTCTGAAGGGCTGATGGCAGATGAAGTGCAAGCAGTAGAGCAACAGGTCTGCTTTTTTTTCCTGACTTAGTCTAATGTTCTTAAGTAAAAGACTTCCTTCCTTTCTTTTGTCTATTCTACCTCACATGTCACTAAGATTCTAGCTGTTCGTTTTTGCTGATAATACTGGTATTCTAATCAGAGGCTCTTAGTGTCTGTTCTGTAGCATGTCCATCACAAGGGTAACCTTCAAATTTTTAAGTGGTGCTGTAGCAAAATGCACCATTTAGACCTTTTTCCTTTTTTTAGGTCTGGAACATCTTTAAAAATAATTTTAAACGTCATGGAGATTCCATGCATTAGCTTTGCTTCTTTGTATAAATGCCAAACTCCCATTTCTACTGCACGTGTAGGTTGTGAGAGGACTGTTTGGCTTTATGACATGCTGGTAATCATTTTACGGAAGAAGCTACCTCAAGGCATACCTCCTATCATCTTCCCTCCCTCAAAAACACTAAAAAAAAAAAAAAAAAAATTCTGTATGAAATGATCAAACTGTTCATTGGGAAATAACAAGACTGTGTCTTGTTTTCTTTGCAGGAAGTCTATGGTATGATGCCCAGGGTAAGTGTTAATTTCCATGTGGTAATTTTAACAGTTTAGAATGTATAAGTAGAAGTTCAATCATGATTGGAATCCATTTCCATGAAGGAACTCGATAATGATTTTGAATGGACGTAGAAAGATAATCTCATCTTTGATCTGTTTATTTACCAATGATTTTACTCCACATCACAAATCAATGCAGAGCAGGAGAACCCAAAATGACACAAATACGTAGCTGCAGAAGTTGATTTGCACTGTTAAGGATTGAACATGGAGACGTCTCAGAGTTTTTAAATACATTCTGATTGTTTCAGATTTTACTTCCTATTTAAAGCTGTTTCTTCACATTTTTAAACAGGATGAAACTGATTCTAAGACAGCCTCTCCTTGGAAGGTAGGTGTCACTACTTAATCTACACAACAGGAAAGTGAAACAAAAACTACAGCACTATTTTTTTTTTTTTTAAATAGACCATGCACCTTCTCATACATCCTACTTTCTTTCCTCTTTTTTTACTTCAAGACTTGACAAAGTGATTTTAGTGATGTCCTTATCTCAACAAATATTTCGAGTTGATATTGATTTAGGGTTAGCAAATTTCATTTCACTTTGCTTGTTCACTTCAGCAAGCATGTTACAAAAACTTGCAGAGCGTTAAGCAGGAATCCACCATCACATACTTGCATGCAAATTCTGTCAATATAGAAAGATGTCATCCAGATACTGCTCTTCATTTTCAAAATAACAGTCAACCCTTCATTTTCAGGCATTGATTATTCTTATAATCATGAAATAACAGTGGGTTCCCAATGGAGAACTTGCTGGCAGTCTGGTTTTGACCTCTGCTGGGGAACTGCCTTTACTTTTGACTCTGTTCTGTAAGATAGATTCTAGTTTTTGCACCAAAGTTTTTAGGTATTACATGGCCACTTCCCCATTCACTTAGCATTAGGTTTGTTTGTTTGTTTTTAATGTTGGAGAGAATTGGTCATGAGTTTTCTAGTTAGCTTTCACCAGATTTGGTTGTCATTCTATGTTCTAGAAATATTTGAATTAACTGCTAAACTGATTCAACCAAAAGTTAAAGTATTTTCTGTCCCTTTTTTTTAATTCACTTCTTGAACTTATATTTTTTCTTTTCTGAACTTTTTAGGATTGTTGAATTTACATAAACAAGATAGTATTCACATGTAAACGTCTAGCTGTTCTTACCCTGATCTGTACATTAGGTGTTGCAACTGCTCTTAGTTGCTTTTGTAATTTATTTCTCTGATTTCCTTATTTGTCCTGTAAGCAATGGTGTATTCCAAACACTGTTCTAATGAATTAAATAGAAATTTAAAGAATTCAACAGTTTTCACTGAAACCTTTAAAAACTAGGATATTTCTTTCTACATGCATTTTGTAAAGTTGTAATTTGCAAAGTCTGTGATTTTGACCTAGGCCAACTCATTACAGATTTTTAAGTTTTCTTTCAATCTAATTTTGGCTCTGATTGAAGTCTACTTCAATGCAACATTTTTTTTTATTTTTGCCTTTCCATACAGTCTGCACGTATGATGGTACACACAGTGGCAACATTTAACTCAATCAAGGTAATAATACAACTTTTTCCAAGCTTATTTAAAAGCCAGAAAATTCTTCACATTCCTTTCCATCGTCTGTCTTTCATCATATTTTATAAGCCTTATTGAAAAAACTTATTGAGAGAATTATTAACATATAATATTTGCTTTTAGGTTACACCAGAATCTGATTATATGCAGAATTATTTGTTTTTTCCTGTCGGGAGAAACACTTAAAATTATTCCTTTGAACTAGACTAGTTAAATTTGTACATTCCTCTGAAATTAAGCAGAATTCACTTACAGTGAAAATCCAGCCTTGATTTCTCTTTTATCATTGACTGCTTGGTGAAATTTGTTTATATACTCTAAGTAATACAAGCATAACTATTATTGGATATTTTCCAGCACTGCTGTCAATTTTCTCAGTACACTCCTGAAAAAAAGCCTATCAAGATGGACATGAAGAAGGGCAGTTAGCATGTTCATTAGTGTCAGTAGATTGAGAAAGGAAGTTATAGTGAACAAAATGTTGCTGGACGCTGAAGTTTTTTGTTTGATATCATAAAGCGAGTGCAAAACAAGAGTTTCTTTTAGCAGAAATGCTGTAAAATTGTGATTTGCATATCAATGTGGTGTGTTTTTTTTTTATTATTATTTTTAAGGAACTGAATGAACGTTGGAGATCTCTGCAGCAGTTAGCAGAGGAGCGAAGCCAGCTGTTGGGCAGTGCTCATGAAGTCCAGAGATTCCACAGGTGGGGTGCTTGTATCATATTTGGTCTTAATTCAGTAAAAATACTTTGTTTACAAGAGTTCTAAAACATAGTGGGGCCTATTACAAACAAGTCATGTTTTAGCCCTCAATTCATTCAGTGGAAGTTGGGCCACCAGTAAAACAACAAGAATTTTTTACATGCTTCCTAGAAAAAGAAAAGCTTGTTAATATACAAGTATGGAATTGCTGAAGGTTTGGGAGATCTGGACTGTTGTCCTTTTTTGCCAAGGTCACTTCTATCCTGCAATTTAATAGAAGCAGCAACTACTTGAGCTTCTCTAGAAACCAGCGACCTGGTAGGTAACAGAGATCCTAGCAGGGCCTCCATTTTAATTCTCTTTTTGCCTTCACTCAAATCAGAGATGCTGATGAAACAAAGGAATGGATAGAGGAGAAGAATCAAGCATTAAATACTGACAACTATGGACACGACTTGGCCAGTGTGCAGGCTCTGCAGCGCAAGCATGAAGGCTTTGAGAGAGACTTGGCAGCCCTTGGAGACAAGGTGAGGATGGGAGGAGGAGAAAACCAAAAGCTTTCTTTTTATCTAGCAGTGATGATTGAACTATAGAAAAGATTTTTTTGTCTTCATTGTGTTTATTTTCCTTTTTCTTTTTTTTTTCTTTTTAATTCTAGGTGAATTCTCTTGGTGAAACTGCCCAGCGTCTCATCCAGTCCCATCCAGAATCTGCTGAAGATCTCCAGGAAAAATGTACTGAATTGAATCAGGCTTGGAGTAGTCTGGGCAAACGTGCTGACCAGCGCAAAGAGAAGCTTGGAGATTCTCATGACCTGCAGCGTTTCCTCAGTGATTTCAGGTAAAGAATCAGTCATCCTTCTCCCCAGTTTGTCTGTCTGCTGTGTGTATGTCTGTGGAGTATATGTGACTCAATGTTCCAGAGGAATGTTTCTGGGGAGGAATTGAAAAAAGGACTGTTTTTCCTATTCTGGCTTATTTCAGCAGAGGAAGGGAAAAATCATCTATTAATCTGTGTTCACAGAGACCTTATGTCTTGGATCAATGGAATCCGGGGTCTGGTCTCCTCAGATGAACTTGCAAAGGATGTGACTGGAGCTGAAGCTCTATTGGAAAGGCACCAGGTATGTGAAAGATAGTGGCTGCCAAACATCAATAGATGTTTGTTTTTCTGACACTTTCTGCTTTCAGTTCCAAAAACGGATCAATCACATCTCTGTCCTCTGTTTAATAATAAATCTCTGTACCTTGCAGGAACACCGCACAGAAATAGATGCACGGGCTGGCACTTTCCAGGCGTTTGAACAGTTTGGACAGCAACTTCTGGCTCGTGGGCATTATGCCAGCCCAGAGATCAAGGAGAAACTGGATATTCTAGAGCAAGAACGGACAGACCTAGAGAAGGCCTGGGTCCAGCGCAGGATGATGCTAGACCAGTGTCTAGAGCTACAGGTACTCTGCTGCATTTTTGAAAATAAAAAAAGTTCCTTCTTTCATTAAGAGGTATTCATTCATGATGATGAGTGGTGTTCATGGTCTGTGTTTCTCATGCTTTGGACTTCTTTCTCCCTAGCTGTTCCATCGGGACTGTGAACAAGCTGAGAACTGGATGGCTGCCCGAGAGGCCTTCCTGAATACAGAAGATAAAGGAGACTCCTTAGACAGTGTGGAGGCACTCATCAAGAAACATGAAGATTTTGATAAGGCAATCAATGTCCAGGTGAGGAGGGTAGCTGAAGCGAAGGGAAAATAGATGAGTTTTTCTTATGCAGGTTACTTACAAAAGAGATCGAAGTGGCTAATGCAGATAGGGATGTATTTCACTTTCTACAAACGTGTTGTAGGAATAGTGGCAAGCATTCTTTTAAATCTCATATCAACTTGAAATTTACTTGCTTCTTACAACAGAAAAAACGTATATTTTCAGTTTTTTTAGAAGAAAACTGCTTGCTTTTACCAAGATCAAACTGCTGTAGCTTAAAGTCCAAAAGATACTTTTTTCTGATATACTACAGGTGAAAGTTGTTGTGCAGTTGAACTTGCCAGTACTGTAGAAGATAGTCTTCCTTAACGGGGGGGAAGGATAAGGTCTTATTCTGTTCTAGACCTTGCTCATCACTTGACTTAGTTCGAAGTACCACAGTTCTCCTAATTGATGGCTTCTCTTTTAAACAGGAAGAGAAAATTGCTGTCTTGCAATCTTTTGCTGACCAGTTGATTGCTGCTGATCATTATGCGAAAGGAGTCATCGCTAACAGACGCAATGAGGTTCTGGACAGGTCTGTGCCTTACCTGCCTTATTAGATGGGATGCAGATACTGACTGTGACAGAATGCCATTTGGCAACATTTTCTGACTGTTAAATGTGATGCCCTGTGCAGTCCTAGTTTTTCATTCTGCACATGTATGCATACAGGTGGCTTCGTCTGAAAGCTCAGATGATTGAGAAGAGATCTAAGCTAGGAGAATCTCAGACCCTCCAACAGTTCAGTCGTGACGTTGATGAAATAGAAGCTTGGATCAGTGAAAAGCTCCAAACTGCAAGTGATGAGTCGTATAAGGATCCCACAAATATCCAGGTGAATATGCTCCTCAGCTTAGGAATCAAAATGAAGTATTTAGCTTCACAAAGCATACTCTGTTTTGAAAGAATATGTTCAGGGGAATTCTTGTTCAGTGAGACAGAATAATGCACCGTGTTGGACATGGTCTTCTTTCAATAAAGGGAAAATGGAAATTACATTATGCATGAAAAGAGGCCCAGAATAGAACTCACTTGGTAATTATTGATGTATGTAATTAATAAGATATGTGGTATCTGCAGCAGCAAGCTTCCTGAAGATACCCCTGAGTAGCTATTCCGTTTTTCTCCCAATGAAATAATGAACCTAAGTTCTTGGGTCTCATCTCCATCTCACATTCTAAAATATGAAGTCTCATTCATTTTTCAGTGTTAAGGAATAATTAATTACAATTACCTCCTATGTTTAAATACTGGCTTATGAAGTAGTATGAATGCACTGAACTACTTCTTCTCTCAATCTGTTTTATAGCTTTCCAAACTGCTGGTAAGTAGTTTGGACTAGCCCTGGTATGTGAATTTTTTTTTCTCTGCATAGCTTATATGTGAGCACAAGGTCTGGTTGCGGTTTGTTGCTCCATCCATCAGTTCATGCAATCTCTTTGTTTTCTATTAGTTATTGACCTTCATTCAGGTACAGCTATTGATCTTCATGTTATGGTTGTGGCTTCTCTATTAATGCCTATACAGCATCATTTATGTATTTGTTTTGCAGGTGTTCTGCATGATCTGTTTAATTTGTAGTGTATACATGATGTAGGGTGTTGGGTTTTGGGGGTTGGTTTGTTTGTTTTTTTAGGAGTTAGCTCATAGGAAAACGGGTATGTATCCTTTTTCAGAAATTTGCCTACTAGCCCTGTCATCCTCCTTTCTGGATCTAGAGTGGTGATGACAACCCATGACATAAAATGTCAGCTCTGTTAGCTTGAGTTTTCAAAATCAAATGTGGAAGATGGAGAAACCAATAAAACTGATAGACGTGTATTGCTTACCTCTTGCAGCAATAGCAAGAGTAGTAGAAAAGAGTTTTAGAGAGGGAACACTCTGGAAAAAGCTATGTGCCACGTAGAAAGCTGTTGGGGTTATATAAGAGGAGAAGACAGTTAGGAGGGGGACAGTAACTAGAGTAAAGAAGGGAGAGAATCATTATGGTTGTTGCTTTGGGCAACATTAAATATTTAATATGTTAAATTTTTTTTCCTAATTGAAAAAAATAAGAATTTCATATTAAAACAAGTGCTTTTCTTTGATCTGTTGTCATGGTAATTACATGAAGCTATGCAATTGGCAGCTCTTAAAGTGAATTTTGCTTGTTGCTAAATGTTGCTTTGAAGGATGTTTTTATAATGTCAGCATTCAGGATTAGCAGTTTTCAAAATAAAGCAGTTCATGCAGAATTTCTCATGCCAGCGCTATAGTATTTTCCATCTTTGATTTCTAGTCTAACATCTCCTTTCATTCCATTCTCTCAGGACATTGTATATCCACGTCCAGTGTTACTAGCATTTCCAGTTAATACTTGTAAATTCTGTCTTGTCACTTTTGTGCTATTCTTATCTTCCTGGTGGGTGGATGGATCACATATATATGAGAGATCTCTGCATACTTCCTCCCACACCTAGGCTCCCGTTGTTCTCATGGTGCTCTCAACTCAGAGAACTTTTCTTAATAAATATCTCAGGGTTATTTTTGTAGAGCTTTTAGTTGTTAATTCAAGATTTTAATATATAGTGTGGTCATGCAAGACTGACTGATATCAGAACTGTGTAAAAGTCAGGCTGCAACAGTGATTTCTTTTAGCTATGGATTAGGAGAGATAGGAATTTGTGAAGCTACTCTAGGAGTAGAAAGGATGATCTGCTGTGCTTATGCTTAGAGTATGTATGATTGCTGCTTTTCTGAGGTGAAAGCATTGTACGTGAGAAAGCTGATACTCAAGTAAAGGTTAATGCTAGGAATGTTACATGGGCATCTGTAAAATGGAGATGGTGTAGCCTGAGTTATATATATCAGCTCACTGGCAGTTTTGCTAGGTCAAAGCTTGATAGTTACCCAGATGAATTAGAATATTCTTACTGAGAGAGAGAACTTCTTTAGATCAGACTATACACAAACCTCTTTATATAGACAACTGTTGTGCTCCCCTCTTGGCCCATGAGAACAACGTAGGAGCCCTTTGTCCAGTTTCTAACAGTTTTTGGTTTTTTTCCACATTCAGAGCAAACACCAGAAACACCAAGCCTTTGAAGCTGAGCTCCATGCCAATGCGGATCGGATTCGTGGAGTCATCGATATGGGGAATTCTCTGATTGAAAGAGGAGCATGTGCAGGCAGTGAGGATGCTGTGAAGGTAAGTACAACAAAACTGAGATCTGCTTAGGTTTAGTTTTGAAACGTTTGGCTAACACAGGGAGGGAAATACACCTTAAACACGAATCTTGTTTTATAGAAACTTTTCTATTTCAACTGTGTGGTAGAAATAGGAGTGATCGTTTTGTTTTGCACTTAAGAGAGACAAAAGTTTTCAGATCTTGCGAGTAGGATGTAAATGTTGAACTGAACTGTGGCTAGATAGCACAAAACAGTTACTACATACTTTGCATACCCGGAATCAGCAGCCAAACTTGTACCTTGTTCTGGTGTTGCATTTATCAGAAGTTGTATTTTTTGTTTGTAACATTTGTCTTCTCCGTTTTCTAATAGGCACTTGCACCAGCCCTGGCTGACCAATGGCAATTCCTGGTACAGAAGTCAGCAGAGAAGAGTCAGAAACTGAAGGAAGCTAATAAACAGCAGAATTTCAATACTGGAATCAAGGACTTTGATTTCTGGCTTTCCGAGGTAACTGATTGAGATGGGTCTTTCTTACATGCAAGACTTGTTCCTAATTTTTTATTCCCTTTGCTGATTTTAGATTTTCTAGAGCACCATACACCTTTGAGCAAGTCTAGATTTATTCTGAAAAAAGTTTACTACAGTTGGAAAAGACTAATAATCTTGTGAATGTACTCTGTTCATAGAAAAAGTGAGAAGAAACTTATTTGCGTAGGATCTCTTAAGAATTAAATACGTGATGAGGCAAAGGTTTATCCACACTGTAGAAAGTTAAGGAGATAATTAATTTGCATAATTTTAAAGGCATTATAATTTCAAGGGTTTTGTGAAAATACAACACACAACTCATTCCTCATTCTCTTTTTCCTCCCCCACCCCCAGGTGGAGGCTTTGTTGGCATCTGAGGATTACGGGAAGGACTTGGCATCAGTTAACAACCTTCTGAAGAAGCACCAATTACTGGAAGCTGATATATCTGCTCACGAGGTACTGCTTTCTCTTTTAGTTTTGGAACATGAGTCACAGTGATCAGCAAATTCTGCAGGTCCCACTTCAATACGGGCTGCAGTCATGTATTTGTTGAAACAAGTTTTCTTAATAAAAACAATGGCTCTGCACAATAGTCAGATTTGTGTTTACGTCAGTCTAGAGACAGTGCTATGCACACATCTTTTCACCCACATTTCCAGGATCGTCTGAAGGACCTGAACAGTCAGGCTGACAGTCTGATGACCAGCAGTGCTTTCGATACTTCCCAAGTGAAGGATAAACGTGAGACTATTAATGGACGCTTCCAGAGGATCAAGAGCATGGCAGCTGCCCGCCGTGCGAAGCTGAACGAGTCCCACCGTTTGCATCAGTTTTTCCGTGATATGGACGATGAGGAGTCCTGGATCAAGTGCGTATTTTGGAAGTTCTAGGCTCTGGCATGAGGGCATGTGCTTACTGCCAGCTTGCCAGCAGTGTTCATAGTCTCTAGTATGGTTTTATAACTTGTCTTTTCTACAAGTACTTGTCTGTACAAGAAATCACCTTTGCCTCCTAGACAAGGAAAACTAAATTCAAAATTACTTCAGTGCCAGTTTGGGTGTGGCTTCTTATCTACAGTTTTCTTTGGTCACACTCCAAGAAGGAAAGCTCTGTACAGGAGCAAGTAACGCTTCTTACCCCTGCACCAGATAACTGGAATTTGACTCCAATCTTTTTGGGAAATCTCCTAGAAGAAATTCAAATCTCACTTTTTTTAGTCTGAAATACTTTTTGTTGTTGTCCTAGTCAATTGTAGTAATTAACCAAATGTCCTTTCCATGTTGGTGTTAGTGTCCTGAGAGAAGTGAGCTTTACAGAAATCGTTCAAATTAGAGTGCTGCTTTTGTCATGCTTGTAGAAAGAAAAAACAGTAATTGGACAACAGCAGGTAAACTTTACAAAAGGTAGCTATCTTCTTAGAAAGAAAACAATGCAGATGAATTGTCCTTCATAGAGAAATGATAGGTCCTCTCCCTTCCTTCCTTTCCCCTACACGTTCCCCTTGAGTGTGCCAGGAGCCAGCTGCTGTTTGCTGATAACTCGTGCACAACTTCTTACATCCAAGATTTTTGTGCTATGAAGAGCATTTCCTTATTTGCAGTGATTTTTTTTTTCTTCTGTGAGATTTTACCTATGTAAATAACTTTCAAATCTTCTATTTCTCTCTTCTTTCATGAATTTAGAGAGAAGAAACTGTTAGTTAGCTCGGAGGACTATGGCAGAGACCTGACAGGTGTGCAGAACCTTAGGAAAAAACACAAGCGCTTGGAAGCAGAATTGGCTGCCCACGAACCTGCTATCCAGGTAAATGCCTCTCTCCTTGACAGATTTCTCTATGAAGAATGTTCTTCTTGTTTGCAACAAGTATGAAAGCCAGTAATTAGTTTGTAAGCATCCAAATAGAAGAAGAGAGCAAGTGATACTTGGTTAATTGTGTGTTTCTCTGCTTTGCAGGGTGTTCTAGACACTGGCAAGAAGCTTTCAGATGATAACACAATTGGGAAGGAGGAGATACAGCAGAGACTGGCTCAGTTTGTGGACCACTGGAAAGAATTAAAACAGTTGGCAGCTGCTCGGTGTGTGGGACATTTTTGTAAAATGCAATTTAAATTGCAACAGTTACACGGGCTTGAAAGGACCAGATTTGCTGAATGTCAGGTTTTTGAGTGTTTCATTAGTCAGTAATATGGTGGAATAGCACATGGGCTATTCCATGGACACTGGGCAATATGAGACTACTGAAAAGTTTTAGCAACAATGTTTCTCAACAGAAACATGAGGTTTGGGTTGGGTTTGTTTGTTTAAGTTGCGCTGCAATTAGTCTTTTTTTTTTTTTTTTGCACCAGCTGAAAACCACAGTTGCAAAATTAACTGACCTTAGTCCACTACCACGATGTTTTTATGAATGAAAGATGTTGGGAGAGAGTCCTTCAATAGCTGCAGGCTTAGAGGCCTAGAGGAGTGTGAGTGGTTGTATGTTAGCTTTCAGTTTCTGTAGAGACTTACTCTTAGGTTTTCAGCTACTGTGCATTTGTTTACATCTTGTATCTAAATGCTGTAGAGTGACACTGTGGCTGATTTCACCTTTCTTTACAGGGGGCAGCGTCTGGAGGAGTCTCTGGAGTACCAACAGTTTGTAGCAAATGTTGAGGAAGAAGAAGCATGGATCAATGAGAAAATGACATTGGTAGCCAGCGAGGATTATGGAGACACACTTGCTGCTATCCAGGTAAGGAGAAAATTGTCGGTTCTTTGGTGTTTTCATTTGATGTTTTCTGAGAAATACAGTAAAGGTGAAAGAAAATCATCTTAAAGTTGCATTGGGAGTTATATGTGGTCTCTTCTTATCCACAGAAAAATAGCAGGTTGTGTTAACCAGCTAAGATTAATAATTTTCACCAGAAAAAAGGCTTATAGCTGATTCATAACAATAAATCCTTTTGTTTGTTTCATAAGTAGTGAGAAAATGTTTTAAAGTGATTGTGTGTTGTATTTGCAGGGCTTGCTGAAAAAGCATGAAGCATTTGAGACTGATTTTACTGTTCACAAAGACAGAGTGAATGATGTTTGTGCTAATGGAGAGGATCTCATTAAGAAGGTGAGTATAAGCTGAAAGGCCTTCAAAAGCTGCCCAGGATGTTTTCATGTCAAAGTAGACTTACTCTGGTCTTAGGACTGATTTGTCATCTCTTAGAAAAGAGGAATTCTAATTTTTTGCAGCTGAATAAGCTATTGCTGTTAACCTCTTTCAGAGCTGTTTCTTGGGCAATGTTATACACTGAGAACTAAGTCTATTGGCTGAAGTCCTTGCTCTTACAGGATGTCTTGGAAGACCTTAAGATGATTTAGGTTTTTTTTTTTCCCTGTCATGTAGAACAATCACCATGTGGAAAACATTTCTGCTAAGATGAAGGGCCTCAAAGGCAAGGTGTCAGATCTGGAGAAAGCAGCTGCTCAGAGGAAAGCCAAATTGGATGAGAATTCTGCCTTCCTCCAGTTCAACTGGAAAGCAGATGTAGTGGAGTCATGGATAGGTATGTTCTGTGTTGGAGCACAGTATGCTATCACAAAGAAACTGAATGCTCTTTCATTTAAAAGATCTCAAAGAGCTTCTCACTTGATTTGGAACTGAGGAAGCATTTGAGATAGAGATCTTTACATTTCCACTGAATTTGTTTCATTTCCTAGGTGAGAAGGAAAACAGTCTGAAGACAGATGATTATGGACGTGACCTCTCTTCTGTGCAAACACTACTCACCAAACAGGTTAGTGCTAATGCTGCTTCCACCTGTAAGTGGTGAAGAGCACAGGTGAACACTTGTGCAATACAGTACTCTGGTATTCATACTTCTATTTTTATTTAACTATTCCTATATCATCTTGCATATATTTCAATGTAAAATATTTCTTTTTTTTTTTAATGCTTCAGGAAACTTTTGATGCTGGACTTCAGGCCTTCCAGCAGGAGGGAATTGCAAACATCACTGCTCTGAAAGACCAGCTTCTGGCAGCCAAACATATCCAATCCAAGGCCATTGAGGCTCGGCATGCTTCCTTGATGAAGCGCTGGAATCAGCTGCTTGCTAATTCTGCAGCCAGGAAAAAGAAACTCTTGGAGGCTCAGGAGCATTTCAGAAAGGTGAGCAGCCAGACCATGGGGCTACAAAAATCTAATTGCTCTCTTCAGAGGGGAAAAAAGAAGTACAACACTTGGAACTTATGCAGCTTTCTTATTTGCAGCTAATGATTATGGAGATCCAGGAGACTTATCCTAAGAATTGTTGATATACTTGCAAGAAATGAGTAATAAAGGCAAACTATCACTTGAGCTTGTCAATTTTAGATAATCTCTAAGCAAACAGAATATCTCCATTACTGCATAACTGAACTGAACAACTGGATTATTTCCTCTTTTCAAGGTTGAAGACCTCTTCCTCACTTTTGCAAAGAAGGCATCTGCCTTCAACAGTTGGTTTGAGAATGCTGAAGAGGACCTGACAGATCCTGTGCGCTGTAATTCGCTGGAAGAAATCAAAGCACTGCGAGAAGCCCACGATGCTTTCCGTTCTTCCCTTAGTTCTGCCCAGGCTGACTTCAACCAGCTGGCAGAGCTTGATCGCCAGATCAAGAGCTTCCGGGTAGCCTCCAACCCATACACTTGGTTTACTATGGAGGCTCTTGAAGAAACTTGGAGGAATCTGCAGAAAATTATCAAGGCAAGTTGGAGAGCTGCTTTTCATAGTTAATGACCTTTGAAGTCTTCCCTGGAAGTTGTCCTCCAAGATAATCAGTATGAGAGTTTGTCACTATACTACAAATGGAAATATCTCAAAATTTGTGAGCAAAGAAAAATACCCATTAGTTTTGCTGTTGTTGTTTGCAATAGTCTTCCACTTGCAACCTCTCAAAAGACAAAGCACGTTTCCCTCACTTTCTAACTGTAAAGTAACTTTAGCATCTATGCTGTACAGTGAAATAATGGTTGTATCAGCTCTAACTCTCAAGACCTTGGTAAGAATATTCTGTGTTGTGATCTGAAGTAATCTTGGTTAGGCATCCAGGACACTCTTTGAGTCCTCAGTCTGGTTTTGACCTCCAGACCTGCACTACCATGCAGTGTTGGCTTTGCATTGTTATAGGATGAAGCCAATGACATATTTCCCCATCTTAAATTATTTTTGTTTGTTTCTCAGGAACGTGAACTGGAGCTGCAGAAGGAGCAGCGAAGGCAGGAAGAAAACGACAAGCTGCGCCAGGAGTTTGCTCAGCACGCCAATGCTTTCCATCAGTGGATTCAGGAGACCAGGTATAGTTTGCCTTCCCAGGAACAACTCTTAGAGAATTCTGCAGCTAACTGTATCCATCTTACATCCATTTGGTCAATCTAAGTTGTGTCTCCTGCTGAAGAGCAGCTGTTGAGCACTTGTTCGTTTCCTGCAGCTGGGATTTGAGGGAGGCCCCAGGAAGAGGAAGGCTCTGAAACACCAGAGTATAAAAATGTTTCTGCTTCTGAATTCATTTTTCCATAGTGATTCCAGTTATCCAGGACTTGACTCTCCTCCGGTTGTTCCTGAACTAGTGTGCAGTGCAGCTGGTAGGGGCAGGGAGCAAAGAGCTGGGAGCAGACTGGTGAAGTGCTCATGTCGTTTCTGTTAATGTTCTGTTTGTGCTCACTAGTATGTTAGAAATCTTACTGAACTTCAGTAGGGAAAGAAACTCTGGGGGAAAAATCCTGAAGACTACATTGCAAACACCTTTCTGGGGTGCTGTCTAAAAATATCCATGCTTGGGGGGAGAGAGTAAAGATTTTAACAACTGCTTTGGAAATAAAAACTCAGGGCTGAGAATTGCAGTGAACTTAAAGAGCGTGGTTCTAGAGGAGACAGTGCTGTTAGCCAATTCTGACAGACACTGGTGGTGGTGTAGAAGAGGTGAGTTCTGCCTTCATGTAATCCTGTGATTCTCTGTCTCTGTGTGATTACAAATAGTTCTGTACGTGTCTTCATGAAATACTGAAATTTAAATATGATTTTTAACTTTTTGATGTTTGCTTCCCACCCAAATCTCTGTCCCTCTCTTACTGTCTTGTCTCTGTCCTGCTGCCTGATGTCTGGATCTTCACATTCTACAGGACTTACCTGCTAGATGGGTTAGTATTGAATTTTATATCTTTACAAATTTGGTGATGTGTTCTGCTCTGTCTGTGTGTTTTCTTCTGTCATTACGTTGCTCGTGAAAGCTGCCCTGAAACCCCTTTTATTTGAAAAGAGCAATCTGGCTGGGGTGCACAGACACAGGAAACACGATTTTGGAGTGCATTATGTATAAAGCAATAACAACACAATCATTTCCCTAGTCAAAAGCAGAGGAAGTTATTAAGGGGAAGCCACTAGCCTACCATGAAGTCCCAACTTCTGTTCTTCCTTTTCCTGAGGGCTTGCACATGAAAAGGTTCTTACCCTGATGAGATGTAGGAGAACACAGGATAATCATATTCATCAGTTTTAAAAGACAGTTTTCCAGTATTCAGAGATTTATTTAGTGGAATAGACTATTATAACTGTTCTCAGAGCAATTAAAGCTCCAAGGGGATGACCATTTTCCTTCTGTAAGGAGGAAGAAATCTTCCTGTGAAGAGGCTTTGCTGAGATCACGTATCTTAAAACTTTGTATGCAAGTACGGACTGCCCATTTCTAATCTGCTCTTTAACCATGTTCCAGAATAAGTCCTTACCCTGCAAAGATTTTATTCTTGATAGTAGAAAATGAAACCTTCCAACGTGAACC
The DNA here is from genome assembly GCA_013396635.1 of Penelope pileata. Classification (NCBI taxonomy): domain Eukaryota; kingdom Metazoa; phylum Chordata; class Aves; order Galliformes; family Cracidae; genus Penelope; species Penelope pileata. The sequence goes on from WBMW01003399.1 coordinate 246,486, forward strand.
CAGGAGCCTGGCCAGGTTTGCAGGCAGGTGGATGCCTGCAGTTTTAAGTCCTCTCTGTGTCCATGGGAGTAATTCCCGGTGAGGATGCATGTTGGTGACTTGTCAAGAAGTAGGAAGGAAGCAATGAAATCTTTAAATGTCTCCAGGCTGCCAAAACCTCTGACAGTGGGTCTGTCCATTGAAATTTCTTCAGTATTAAAAAACTGCAGCACAATAAAAGCTTTGTAACAAGACAGAATGTAAAATGTTAACAAATGCTGTATGGGCCTGGTGCAGAGGCCTGTGTGTCGGCCCTGTGTCAAGTGATAGAGAGGAGGCCAGGGCCTTTCTTACAGAGATAGAAGGCTTTTCATAATAAAAGGGTGCAATTCTTCGTGGATAACTGTGCTGCTTATGTGCTCTGTAATGACCACAGTGTCTTGTGTTCTGCTGTTTCTGCCAGATAAAAATAATTTGCCCCATTTTTGTTGTACAGTTTAATGGAACCGAGCAGATTTTCCTGGAACGGATGCTGAATTCTCTGCTCCTTTGTAAATTAGTGTTGTAGATTAGTGCTGGTATCCAAGAACGAGCTAACAGAAAGGGGCCATTTACTCAGCGACGTAGGGTCAGAGTTCAATATCACCATGCCAAGCTCTTTTGTTGAACAAATTACCAGAAGGCTGCTGATACGCAAGGCAGAGTTTGTCCTAATTCTGCGTGAATAGGTTAAAAATGCAGACCTAGCTCAGAGAGCCGTTGGCTGCTTGGCATAGAGGAAAAACAGAGCTCGAGAGATTCCAAGACAGCAGAGTTGTCCTGCATGCACCTGGCTGCTGGGTGCCACAGCAGCCTGTGTGTGCCCAGTGCTGTCTGAAGAATGTCTTTACAGAAAAGAAGAATGTCTTTACAGAACCTGGAGATAAGTGACTGCAAAGCTGCAGTTCTAGCGACTCTCCTTTTCGTGTGATTTACACAAAAATAATCAGTTATTTTTGCGTGTGTGCAGCCAGCATTTGAATTTATTTCCTAATTGCTTCTGTTTGCTGCAGCGTGGTGGTGCTGGCTTGGAGTGTGGCTCCACTGCAGTGACCGTGTTTGGGTGTGTTCTTTCCTCTCTTCTTTCTTCTTCTTCTTTTGGAATTTACATGGTTTCTTTTCTTTGACTAGCATAGCGTATCGTCGTGTCATTCGTGTCTATCAGTATGAAGTTGGGGATGATCTATCTGGAAGGTTTTTTCCTCTTATTTTCTTACCTCACTTTGGTTTTCAAATGCACTCCTTAATTCCAAGGCTCGCTTTCCTTCCAACTAACTTTCACGGCTTAGAGATGCTTGGAGGTTTGTTCCCCTCTGACTCCTTTCCACGGTTGGTTCCCAGCTTCCTGCTCAGGGTTCTGGGCGTGCGCTTCGTCTCTAGATGTGCGTTGAATCTGAGCCTTAACCCCGTGGTGAGAAACACCCAGATGTTTGGTGCATTTTCATGGCTACAGAGTGATTCAGCACTTGAAATCCCCTCCTCAAGAAGCTCAAAAGCATGCAGGATAGATTCCAGTGGGATGAAAACCTGGGTTTAGAGACAGGACCTTAAATACCACAGTGAGAAGCGTAGCAGAGCCCACCTGCACCACACCCAGCTGGGCTGTCCAGGCACACAGCATTCAGTGTGAGCTCTCACTGTGCATGCTGGAAGGGCAGAGGTTCCTGAACACTGCTTGAAGGTTGCTTAGGAGCTTGGGGGGCAAAAAGCAACATCCAGAGACCTTCCATACTTTCCATAGCTAGTCCTTACACAGCAGTGTTGGAGACCATCCCCACAGTGGTGATCTTTGTGTGCTGGGCTGGGGGCTGCTGGGCTCACTGTGGGACTGGGACTGAGAGGAGCAGCCCTGCCTCAGTTGCTCTGGGTGCAGGGTGGGAGAGGTGAGGCAGGAAAGGCAATTTCCCATCAGCCACTGCTGCCTAAGGGAGATCCACAGTTTCCTGCAGTGAATACGCCGTACTAAGATAACTTTTTAAACCAAGCCAGGAATCTTGAAGAGGTCCCTTTTCCCTGTTTTATCCCCACGTAACACACCTCTGTAGGGTTCTGTACCCTGCTGGCAAGCACAGCCCATCTCAGCGAATCACCTGTAGTTCGTGTGTGCGTGTGCCGGGCACGGTGGGCTGGGGGGGGACTGCACTGAGTTTCTAATTTCATGAGGCCCAGTAAAGTGGGTGCTTGGGATCTGGCATGAAGTGTGACCGCTGACTGCGTTGCCTTTCAAATGGGGCTAGAAATTAACTATGTAAAGAAATAATTAAACGAGATGTCCATGTGTCTGTCTGCAATAGGATGAGTCAGAATAAACGAAACACAAAAACAGTGTTGACATTAACGGGAGAATAATACTGCTGTAAGGACTTTGAATTTTAAGGAAGGTCTGTTAATTTCCAGCCCCACCTGCCATTTTTTATGGGAGAAGTGCTCTCTCTCACTGTCGTTCTGTATCTAGGTCTTGTATGGTGGAGGAGTCGGGAACACTGGAATCCCAGCTGGAAGCCACTAAAGTAAGCAATGCTCACTGATTTCTGAAGCACCTCTCCCAGGTGATGCTCAGGAACACGGGGTGGGAATGAAAATGCATGCAACTGTGTGGTAAAACCTTAATTGATTTTATATATTTTGAATACTGAAGAAACATTTGGGACCATCTACTTACCTATCTGATGTCTGCTTACATCCCAAGACATTAAACTCCTAAAGGAGCAGAGTAGTGCAAAGAGGATACAGTATTTTCTGCAAGTTTCCCTAGTAAGAGTTTATTTTTTGTCTCAAAACCTGGCTTGCAAGCCCTGTTGGTTCCAGTGGCATGCACGATGCATGGAGAGGTTCTTCTGGAAGTTCTTTACAAATCCCAGTCTGTGTATGTATGCAACTCCAGCAGACAAAGAGAAGAATATAACCCTTCCTCCTCTGCCAGTCCACATTCTACATGTGTTTGTTTTAAGGTTTATTTGCACTCCTTGATTTTCTCCTCCTCGCTCCCTCCTCACAGCGCAAGCACCAGGAGATCCGAGCTATGAGGAGCCAGCTGAAGAAGATTGAGGACCTTGGAGCAGCCATGGAAGAGGCACTTATCTTGGACAACAAATACACAGAGCACAGCACCGTGGGGCTGGCACAGCAGTGGGACCAGCTTGACCAGCTGGGGATGAGAATGCAGCACAACCTGGAACAGCAGATTCAAGCTCGGTACTTCCTACCCCGTGTGCAGTGTGCCTGACTTGGGTGGGAGATGAACGATAAGATGCATCTCTGTCTAAAACAAACCTTGCACGGTCAGTGCTGATGAGTCTCCCCTGTGCTCTGGCTGAGGCGTGTGGCAGTGCAGAGCTCCTGAATCCCCACCACCTCCCGGCTCTCTTCAGAGGGATGAAGTGAGCAGGTGTTGAAGGTTTTTTTCCTGTTGGCCATTAGCAGTGATGTCTTGGAGGTGCTGATTTATTCTGTTGAGCTGTGATGATGCAATGTGTTGTCTGCTCTTTTGTCCTCACCTTGTGATGCAGACGGCTGGTTCGGGGCAGATGGGCTCCGTCAGAGTTCTGCAGTTTGGGAACAGTTCACTAGCTTTGCTTCTTCCTTTTCAGAAACACAACTGGAGTCACTGAGGAGGCCCTGAAGGAGTTCAGCATGATGTTCAAGTGAGTTGCAGGGATAGCATGCCAGAGGAATGCTTGGGAGATATTTCTGGCACGTGGATGGCCCCTGTTCACAGGATTCTCTGGCTGTTGTTTGTAGCTCCTTTATTGCCTGCCCAATTTTGTGCTGAGCACATCTGATCTCTGCCAGATGGCAAAAGCCTGCAGGCCCACCCGCTGCTGGTTGGGTGCAGCCACGAGAGGCTTTCCTGGGCACGCTCGTGTGTGGGCACAGATGTGTAAGAACCAAGAGTGAATGTCAGCTGGGGATACAGACTTTTTTTGATGCTTTTTAAGCAAATTAAAGAATTTGTATTTACTTTTTATGATGTTAAGATAGGAAATGTCCATTGATTCAGGCTCATCTGTCCAGAACAGTGGACTGGCTATGATGTGCTCATTTTCAGCCCACTGTGCAACTTTCAATCAGATACTCAACAACTTAACACTTAGGAATGTGGGTTTTGATTTTGTTTTTTAGGCACTTTGACAAGGACAAATCTGGACGACTCAACCACCAGGAGTTTAAGTCTTGCTTGCGCTCCCTTGGCTACGACCTGCCTATGGTTGAGGAAGGAGAGCCAGACCCAGAATTTGAGTCTATCCTTGACACCGTTGATCCCAACAGGTTTGTGCACTGGACCTTCTATTTTTCTGCTGTAAAACATTGTATCAGTATCGTTTGGAGGTTAACTGGAAAGCCTCTAAAGGCTGAGAGCTTTGCTTTCTTCTCCTGTGGAGAGGCTAGGGTTGTTTTCACAGTAACTCATTTAAAAGAGTCTTCTTCAAGAATGACATTAGTAACGAAGATACTCAGCTTAGAAAACGATCTGGTCTTGATACCAGCTCCTGTGTTAAGGCTTTTACTACTCCTGGAAAAGTTAAGAGCCCTCCTCTCAGGAGGGTATGGAGCTGCAGCCTTGTATGAACGGACAGCAGTGCTCACCCGCGGTTTGTTTCACTGCCAGGGATGGACACGTCTCGCTGCAGGAGTACATGGCGTTCATGATCAGCAGGGAAACAGAGAACGTGAAATCCAGCGAGGAGATCGAGAGTGCTTTCCGTGCCCTCAGCTCGGAGGGGAAGCCTTATGTGACCAAGGAGGAGCTCTACCAGGTAAGTGCCCGTAGAGGCCCGCTAGAAAGGAACAGGGGAGGCTTTTTGTTCGTAGGCTGTTAACAAAAACCAGCACTAATTACTTGGAAGTTCACATTGCTGAGTCAGTTCTGAACCTGCAAAGGTACCCTCTGCAGCAAATGCAGAAACCACAGTAACAGCTCAGTAACAGCTCAATCCATCTGCTTTCTTGGCTCTATGGAGGAAGAAAAAAAGCTTTAGCTGCTGCAGAATATACTCAGGTTGAGTAAAACAAGAGCTCCTCAAAGGCCTGGGAAAGGGTGCAGTCACTGTCTGTCCTCAGAAACCCGTGCTTTCCTTTAATTGTTTGGGAGACTAGAGGGAGATGTTTCTCCAGACAGTGATTCAAAGGAGAAACCTGAACATCTAGGCTTACACAGTGTGAACATCTCCCTCTCACCACACTGCCAAGACAGCAAGTTTTTCCTGTCTAAATCAGTTGGCAGAGGAATAAAGAGGTTGCTCTTCTTCCTCATATTTGTTGCCTGTTCTGTCTCCTCTTCGGTGGGAGGACTCGGGTCAGACCTTCCAACCTTTAACCACATACTGCAAACAGAACGTTTCCATGCTGGGCGTAGCTCCGTGCCCTTGGGAGGACGGAGGGCTGCTTCCCAGCGGCCCATCTGCAGCCCCGAAGCGCCTCCCCCCCCCTTAGCACTGCCTTTCTCTTTCAGAACCTGACCCGGGAACAAGCCGACTACTGCATCTCTCACATGAAGCCCTACATGGACGGCAAGGGCAGAGAACTCCCTTCTGCCTACGACTACATAGAATTCACGCGTTCACTCTTTGTGAATTGATACACAACACTAGTACCAAAAGATATGAAGAACATGCTCACGTTTGCTGACTGTAGCTCTGCATGTGTCTCTTTGTGCTCTACAATAATCGATGTTACTTTATGACGTAACCTTAAACTGCTTAGCTTGAGACTCTTAGGGAATACAAACATTGCAGTGTGCTTCAATAAAAGTTACTGGTCGAACCACATTATCTTGTGTTTAATGGTTCAATGCAAATTTAACTGTTATGTGGATGAAACTCCACCTGTAGCCACAGCTAGGTGTGGTTTGCAGGCCAAAACTGTGAAGAGAGGTGAACAGGGGCAGCTTTTCCTGGAGTCAGAGCAGCGATGAGCTCCCTGCTGCAGTTTCAGTCTGTGACCTCGCTTGCCAGCTGCTCCAGATGATTCATTTCCCTGGGTCCCTGCTCAGTGAAGTCAGAACTCAGCTGCCAGACTTTGACTGCTCCGGTAGCATCCCCTGCTGCCAAGAGCTGAGTTTGTTTGGTGTTAAATTCTAAACAGTACACGGGGCACTCATCCCCAGCCTGCTTTATGGAAACAGCAGGCTTCTGGGAGCTCTTCTCAAAGTCAAACAGGTGCACATCTCCTGTAAAACAGAAACACTTCTTACAGCTGTACATTAACAAAGTTTACATTGAACAGCAGAATGTTACCTACTTAGTCTGGCCCTTACAGATGTTCTTTATGCCAGCTCCCCCTCCCCCCTGATGGTGTCCAGGTTTTGACAGGTAGATGACATCGCTGCAGCACAGCGCACGTCTACTCTGCTGTCAGCCCCAAAAGCAGCCTGCTGCATTCTGTGAAAGCTCCATTCCTTAACTCAAAGTTATTTGGGAAATTTTCTAAGGAAAAGTTCTTGTTACTCCTAGCTTAGAAGTGAACACCAAAGGCGAGGAAGCTGGAGGTGAGTTTTAGCCTCAGTGACTTTGCTGTGCTATATCCCCATGAAGCTCCAGATTAAAGCTATGATTGAAAGTAAAAAAGAAATCTGACATTACTGCTACTGACATTATCTTGCAAGAGTTAAAGTGACTCTTGTACTAATTGCACAGTGCAAATTGTGGTTATTGCTCTCTGCTTGTGGGGTGTGATAATCAGACAACTGACTTAATTAATAGCCAGCACAAAACCTTAATTTTCAGTTTGAGAGCAGGCAGCTGTGGTTACTTGCCTTCTCCAGAAGCAGCTGCGAAGACCAGAGGTCGGACTGGAGACCAGCGTACACAGAAGAGGTATTTCTTAGATAGCTGCAGAGAAATGAGGGGTTGTGTCTGCAGCACGGAGTTCAGGTGAACTTGTCCATCAGTCCCACAACTCAGAAAGAGATTCCTGGGTGGAGGAGGGGGCAAGAGAAAACGTCACAGACATTGCTAAAGATGTAAAACAAAATTCACTCGAGGAGCGTGATCCTGGACACCATTCCTGTCGTGTCAGTGTCTGGCTGGTTCCTAAAGCAGCCATTTCCAAGCCGTACTCTGGGATGTGGTCTGCAGAAACACAGCTTTGTTAGCGCTCTCAATTAAGTTTAATGAGGGCTCACGCTGCCCACTGAGTACGGTGGGTCGTGGGCCAGAGATGCCTGAGAACTGCTGATCTAGAGACGGGCATTGTTAGAGTTGTTTGTCTCATGCAAAGTAAATGCAAACCTGGGCTGTCAGCATGTTTCATGGAAAGATGGCCCGGGGCCTCTCCAATGGGCACCGGGTAAACAAGCGGGCAGGGCTGGGAGCTGCTCGTTTAAATTCAGGCAGCTGCTAGCAAGACGTGACGGGCAGATCACTTCAAGGCTAATGAAGTAAAGAACTTTGTTCGCATGTTCCCCCCGACTTCAAATTGCTCTTTAGTATTCTAGGATGAGCTAAGGAAGGTGCTAATGTTCTACGCAGGCTGGAGTGCAAATGCTGTTTTGTGACTCATGTTCTGACCACACGCAGCGTATCTGAGTGCGCAGCTTCGCCAGAGCCAGTGGGCACTGGTTCTCCTACAATGGGAAGCGAGTTGAGTCCCTGATGCCAGGTGACCCTTGTTTGGAACCGGTGCTTGCACAGAAGCTCAGTAGTGTTCAGTAGTGTGTGAAAAATGCACGTTTAGAGCTGGGCAATAACTCGTGTCCAACGCGCAGCACTGGTGTCTGCGGGCAGCACTTGCCTGTGGAAGGGCGAGCAGCTCACGGAGTACACGGGCCCTCCGTGTGGGGAGAAGGCGAGCTCTGCTGGGGCCCTGAGGGGAACGGAGCTTCCTGAGCGATGGTGAGCGGGGGTCTCTGCTGCCATGGAGCACCGCAGCGAGTAGCCGCCTTCCACGCCAACAACGAACACCCGGGGATCGAAGTGTGAGAAAGAGAGCGAGGTCACCCCTACAGCTGCCTCTCCCCGAGCGAGCTGGGAGAAAAAGAGAGAAGTGTTGGGAAGGCCCCAGTGCTCCCGTGCACCGTACACGCAGTCTGAGCAACGGCACCCAGCAGCACCCAGCCTGTCATGGCCCAAACGCGCTGTTCTCGCTCAGCCTGTGCCAGCTGCGATGGCTGTAGCACTGCTCAGCCTTCAACCCCTGCAGCATTCACCTACAGTGGGGTCTGTGTGAGTAATCACTGTTGTAAGCAAGTTCTCCATCCCAGGAATGTTAGACTGTGACAAAACCTCAGCTGCCGCCAGCCTGCCAAGGAATGATTTTTACTATGGGAAGGGAGATGGGATCGGGGTTACTGTGTGTGTTCTGAATGGGGCTTTTCCTGGCCCCTCTCGTGACAGGTGAGATCTGCCACCTGGGCCCTACAGCCAGCGTGCACGTGGCAGCTCGAGCCTCTCTGAACTCACCTTCTTCAGCTGGGCGCTGCGAGGGATCTGCTGGGCCACCAGGGCAAACCCTTCAGCCAAGGCCAGCCGCCCGTCCCGCTCCTCCCTCCACACCAGGATCTTCCCGTCCGTCGACGCGCTCAACAGCTGGCAGTGGTTTCTGTGCTTGGCATCAGGCACCCAGTTAACCTGTTCCAAATGAGATGAGCTCAGGAAGAGGGGGGCTGTCAGGACTGCCACCCCCGTACTCAGCAGGGCAAGACGGGGGCAGAGCTGAGTGGCAGTCAGTGGTCCTGGCACCAAAGCAGCTTCCCCTGCGAGCAGGCACACAGACACAGGTGCTGGGTGAGAAATGAGTTTAGGTGTTCAGGGCTGAATTCTGATTTCCAGGTTTCACCTGCTGTTGTTTATGAGATGATATTTATTTGTTTCTACTCAGCTATAATACAAAGATGTTCCCAGCTTTCAGATGAGAAAATACAGATTGCCCAGGGTCACAGCACCCCAAAGGAACCACTAGGAAGCCAAACTGCCTGACAGCGTGACCCTTAATATAGCTTTGAGCTTCCAGCTAAGGATCAGTGACCATTCACTACTGGTTGGCTTCATCTGCATCAAGAAACAGTTACAGCATAGGCACAGGCCTGCTCATTTATCCTGACCAACCAGAAGTTATCTAACAGGGGAACTGTCCAGTTCAGCGAACGCCAGTTCAGGAGTTAGATTTGTGGAAAACAGTCAACAGAAAGAGAACATAAGAGCTGAAATGTAGCAGCCTGTCGGAGAGCTTCAGGCGAAGTGCAAACACAGTGAGCAGGAAATGAAGGAATAAAATGGGGCAATGGCACCTCTCTCCTCCCCGAGCCGTGCTTATGGTGTTCTCGCTCACCTGATAGACTGGATCAGTGTGAGCATCATCCGTCATCCCCGTCCTCCAGATCAAGGGGTCTTCTGTTCTGCTGGTATCCCACACCACCACCTCCCCGCTGAACAGGCCACCTGGAGGGAGAAACGAAACACGCGGGTCTGACAGTGCCCAGCAGGAGCAATGCAGTGGGCACTTTGCTACTAGAACAGAACTGGGGGAACTTCTCTCACTGCCAGCAGCAACAGTTCAGAAGTAACAGCGCGCTGTCAGTGCTGCTGCTCCTCCAGCTGCGGAGCTGCACTGCCGTTACTTCTGCAAGAAATCTTAGGCTGAGGTAAGAGAGGAAAAAAAGATCCAAGCTAAAGAAATAAGGGTACATTTCAAAAGAGCTCAAACCCACCAGCTATCAGGGAAGGCTGGGAGGGGTGGAAGGCCAGGCACATGGCAGAACTGGGAGCATCCACCACCAGGTCAGGGCGCTGTGGATCCAGCCCTCTCCTGTCCAGGTTCCAGGTACAAACATAGGACTTTTCTGTGCTCCAGTCCCCATCGTTCAGCCTGACAGAGAGAAAGGCACACCTTATCTTGAGCGACGCGCGGACAGTCCCAGCTCCAGCAGAGCTCTGGCGTGTCCCACTCATCGCTTATACATGAGCTGCCTGGTGGCTGAAAGGAAAACTGAGAGCAAGGGATCATGAGGTGATGAAATTTCTCTGCGGTAGCATAAACACAGCACATCTCAGTGCTCTGACTGAACAAAGTGCCTGCCAGGAAAGCTCGTGTATGACTCACTGTTCCAGGATCTATTAGCTACTCAAACAGTGGGAACAACCTAAAGAGCACATACAGACAGTTCCTATGAATATTTGGGAATGAAAACCCCGAGGGATCAAATTGCTGATTTGCAATCAGGCTGATTTGCAATCGGTCTCCCCTAAGCAAGCACTCCAAGAACGAGGCTCTGAGCAGAGACAGCCGCCACTCTGCTCCCTGTTATTTCCAGCTGATTCTCTCACTGCGTGCTTACCAAAATGGAACCCCTTTTGAGAGGGGCAGAACACACCCCCAGAAATGCCCAACGCAGACGTACCAAGACGCGGCGTGTTTACCACCCCAGGAAACAGCAGGGATGCGATGCATCTCCTGAAGGTGAAGCTCCTACAAGGAGGTGCCACATCCGAGGTGTTCAGACACGGGAGGGTAACGGCACACAGCCCAGTGGGAAGTGCTGGCAGGGCCTTCCTGCAGCACCTCCCTGTGTTTTGTCATTAGCACCGCGCTGCCCAACGGTGCTACAAGGACCTGACAGCGAGGACAGAGATCTCCAGAGCAGTGAGTGGCCAGGAGAGGAAGCAACTGTTTGAGCCTGACTTCTGCCTTTACTTGATGCTCATAAATCTTTTATTGGAAGAGATACTAGGCAAATAAAAGCAGGACATTTTCATACAGTGCGTAGCCAAGCTGTGAAACTCCTTACTAAGGGATGTTGTAGAGGCTAAAAGTTTAACACAGACTGCAGAAGTTCACAGAACGGGATTCTGCTGGGGGTAACCACAGACCTAGAAACCATATTCTAATCTGAAAATAGCTGCAGACTGGAAGAACAGAAGGGGCAAGTAACAGACAGGTTTGCCCTGTTTTACTTTTCCCTGTGCATTCACTCAGCCTTTTTGCTCAGGGTTTAACCCAAGGAAACCATAGCAGAAAGAAAACTGAGTAAGGGCAACACAGAGCACAGAAAGGAGACACTGTTACAGACATTCACTGGATGAGATGAATGTGTTGTCCACCCTCATTTCAGAGATTCTTAAATGCTTGTTAGCACGTCAATGGCACCGGTGCCAGGTTCATCCAGGGTGCTAAGAGACCACATTAAACCAACATCACCTGCAACAAACAAAGCATGCACTTTGAAACCTCACCCATGGATATTTGCAAGTGTGTTTGCTCTTTGTGTTCTTTTCCCAACAGAATCTACCTAGAAACAAATCAGTAAGAGTACACGTATCCATTTTATAAGGAAAAAAGTGAAAGAAAGAAATGCCATCATTGAAGGCTGCCCTGAGATTTGTTTTCTTTGAATCCCATTTTTTTTTTTTTTACTACGAATACAGTACGTTTCTGTGTAGTTTATTAACGCAGAGAAAGTGAACACATAAAACTCAGGTCAGCCCAAAGTGCCACAAGAACCTCAGCTGACACCCACCGGCCATAGGAGCACGCTACCACGGAGCCAGTTGCGTTCCACGAGACGCTGGTAACCTGCAGGTGCTGATCCTGAGCCTCTGGGTATGACAGCGTATGCAAACACAGCACCTGGAAGAGATTAAATGCAAGCACTGAAGCACTCATCTCTGAACACAAAGAAGGGAGAGCTGTGCTTGCGCCTGGATTCGATCCTATGGTTACACTGGAGGTTTCCCCTCTGTCAATGTAGCTTAGGGGTGAGTGTGAAAAAGAAGGTGGATTCCTACTAGAAAAAAAGCATGTGGCTGTACTGAGCCAACCACCCCTTCATCATCACCTCCCCTGGGCTGCACAGGGCAGGGTCTGCAGGACGAGTCGGGAGGGACGCACTGCCAGGGGCTGTGGCAGCCCCCCAGCACCATCCCAGCGCTCGCTGAGCTCCCCAGGAAATGGTTTGGAACCGAGCGCACCGACGTGTGCCGACAAGACACAAACTGCTCCCACTCTTCCACACTGCACACCAAACAAATACAGTCTGAATAGGAAGAGCTGCCAAATCACTGACTTCAGCTGTTCCTAGACTGCCAGCCTGGCACACTCCGAAGGGCCCACCAGAGGCTGAGGATAAGCTGAGACCAACTGCAGCTTCCTTCTCACAAAGCTGCTGCAAGTCACCAGCAGGAAGAACAGTTTCACCAAGCAAGGGCAGGCCACAAGCTGCAGGAAACCAAACCAACCCCTAATTTCTAGTTATTAGAATCTGCCAAGAATAGTCCCAGCAGTAAGAAACAGAAATAACGAGTCAGAGCCACTGCACCCAGCTCTCCCCAGGGAGCGACAAGGATCTGAGCGCTGCCAACTCACTGTTTCGTTCTGATCTGTCCAGTTCACATCAAAGCCGTCAAAGGCATGACTCGTCCAGTTCTTATTCAGCTCTTTGATAACCACATCCTCCACTCTCCGGAGGAAGGCCAGAAGGCTCGTGCCATCCACCTGGGCTTCGTGCTGCACGCCCCAGGCAGCAGCTTTGCCCTGATCCGTCTGCACGGCGGCATCTCGGCTGCTCTGCGACTGCACCGCAGCTTCTGCCGTCGGAACGTTCCCAGTCTGGCAGCTTTTCTAGTGAAAGAAGAGAGACACTGTGATCCACACAGAACCAGAGCGCTGCACGGAGCAGTCACAGCTCCGTCCCTTCTCCAGCACTCTGCAGACACACGGGCAGACCTGCACAGCCCCAGCCCACGGCTCACAGCTCTGTACCTCGGGTGCTGCTGCTGTGTTTGTCACCACTACGTGACCCCAATGTGCGGCAGCGCTGCTGGGCACTGCTGGGACCCTGGCACTGTTGGGAGCCGGGCACTGCTGGGACCTGGGTATTGCTGGGACCCAGGCACTGCTGGGAGCCGGGCACTGCAGCACGGGCAGCTGAGAGCAAACGAATGGCAGCGAGCCACCACGAACCACACACGGTGACAGCACAGCGCTGAGGGCCCTCCAGCCGGCCCTGTGGCAGCTGCAGGCGTTTCTTTGCCAGCGGGGACGAAGGGCCCGGCTTAGGACAGGGCCGCGGAGGGGCACAGCAGCACGGAGCGGCGCTGACGGGACGGTGCCCGCTGCCGAGCGGGGCCGCGGGGTGACACGGACGGGCACGGGGAGAGCCGCCCGCCTGCGGCCAGGCCCCTCCCGGCGGTATAAGAGCGCGGAGCGAGGCCGGGGCCGCCCCGTCCCTCACCGCCTCGCAGCGCGCGCTCCGGGCGCTCCTCCACAGCGACTCCACCGCGGCGCCAGGCGCCGTCCCGTCCTCGAACATGGCGGCGGCGGGCGGGGGTCTCGGCCCGGCAGGAGCTGCCGCCGCCTGCTCCGCCCGTTCCCATGGAGACGGGAGAGGCGCTGCGTGATGACGTCCCCCCGCGGGAGGTAACTGACGCGGGCGGCCGCCATGTTGGGGAAGGGCGCGGAGGTGCCATGGCGGAGAGGGGCTTCTGAGCAGGGCGCGGTGCGGAGGGTGCGGAGCCGCCGCAGCTATTTGCGGCGGGGGGTTCTTCTTCCCCTGCGGCCGTCTCCGTGCTGGGCCCCGCAGCGCCGCCGGGGACACGAGCGGCGATGCAGGCGGGGGGCGCCAGGACTAAAGATGGCGCTGAGGGGCGCTGGGCTGAGGCGGCCGCGTGTCGGGGTGCGGGGGTAGAAATGCGGCGGTTTTGGGCCGGGGCACAGAAACCCCGCGGCGCTCGGGGCCGGGCCGAGCTCGGGCCCTGCGGAAGAGCGGTGCGGGGCGGCCCCGCAGCCTCCGCCCTCTGCGGGGTGCGCTCCCACAGCGCCGGGAAAGGGCCTCCCGGGGGCTGTGGTTGGGGCATGGCGAGGGAAAGGGGAACGTGCACGGGGCTGAGCCCTGGCAGCAGCACACGGAGCTGCGTGGGCTCGGCAGAGCCGTCCTGAGGCTGCTGGGGGAGCTGGGCCCTACGGCGGCACAGACTGCGGGCACGGAGCTGTGGTGCAGCTCTGCCAAGGCTCAGCGAGATCCTCCCGCAGCCCTCACCCAGAGAGCCTCGCTCTGTAAGGGATCATCACGTCCCGCTTGATGATACAGCACTAAGTTGTCCCCTAATGAGTGAATTACATTCCCCAAGTTCAACCACACTGCTGAAAACCAGCGTTGCTTGAGCCATTTTTTTCCTGCACAGAGTTGGATTGCGGGAAGTGGGGGGATTTGTTTTGGTGTTTGTGTTGGGTGACTGAAATGTAACCCAGTAGCGGTGTCTTCCTTTTTTGAGAAGTTCTTAAGGCTTAAAAGGAAGATTTGTCATCTATAAATAGATCAGTCATCGCTGAATTATCTTTAATTGGTGTGATCAGAACTGCCACGGCACGTTGCTGTTGGTAGCAGACTAATTATTACAAATGGGGATTTACGTACAGCCTGCATCTAATAAAAACACTAAGTATAGTCTGCAGTGTAAAAACTTCTAACGTGATGGTGAATTTGAGGAGAAAAGTTTGTGGGTTTTTTGTTGTGGGGTTTTTTTTTTGAGGGTTTTCTTTGTGCTTGATTTATTGAGATGGCAAAGTGAAATAAGAATATGCGAAACAGACAAAATAAAAACATATTTCAGCAGGTAATATGCAGCGTTACTGCAAAGGCAGTACGTGTTCCCCACAACACGGTGCACACCTGCACTTTTTCTTCTCTGAAGATGAGAAACAAGCAAACAGCTCCAGAAGATGACTCCTTTAAGTAACTGCAGTTGAATTCTTCTTTATTCCAATATCTGATTTGGTGGAGCTTTAAGTACATGAACAGTATTTCAGTAAATCTCATCTTGTTTTTCCTTTGTGGCATGGCAGTATCACACACACAGATGTTCTGATGTGGGAGCACCACGCTGGAAATAGGGTAAATCGGGGATGATTGGGGGAGGGCTCTCACCAGCCCCAGGCTACTCAGGCTCTCTAAGTGGCTGGAACTGCCACAGCTCTCCTCTGTGCTTTTCTCCCCTTTGTGTTGTGGGAGACAAAAGTATTAATAAGTTTTCACTTTCACATCATGGAGCAAATCAGCATCAGAAAACAAACAAGAATAAGAGAAGAGTCCAGAGAAAATTAGGGGAAGAAGCACTTCGGGAGAAACTATCAGGGAAAAAAATGGATGCGTGCTTTGTTGTATAATTTCTGTGCCTCGCTGCAAACCAAATATCCTCGGCTAAATCTCACTACGAATTTACCCACTAGTGGGTGCAGTAGCTGCCCTCGGTTTGTGATAAATGAAACAACTGAGCCCTGTTGAGCTCCAGATAGCTGAAACAACAGTCTCAACCCAAAATAGAGACTGTTGAGCCTCCCCCTTTTACACCTTTCACCCATTCCCTCTGCCCCAAACATGCAAGTGAGGACAAAGAAAACAAGGACTGGCCATGAGAAAGGACTCTTGGGGCTGAGTAGCAGCAAGAGGTTTGAAATGGGCTATGGGCCTCCAGCTATTGCTGCTCCAGTGGCATTCATAAAGGGCTCGTGCATTTTTCACTAACTTCTGACCTCAGTCTCCCCGTTGCCCTTCCCAAATGCCCCTGCACATGCTATGCCCTTTTTGCTTTGAAAGTCACACTTTAAATTTTGGCAGAAAACCTGTTGGCTCATTTCTGAAGTTGCACAGAGACATGCATGTTATAAAAATAATCCATCTACATTAGCCATAGATCTGTTATGCTTTGTAGAATTAGAATTGGGAGGAGGGGGTCCCTTTTCAGCCTTATTATAGGTGTGATTTCTTGCACAGCACAGGTATTGCTTGTCCCACAGCCATTCCCACACTGACAATTATTTTAGTCAAAGGTGACACAAGTGGGAAGGAGCGTGGGGAAAGCTTGCTTTGTTGCAGGTGTCAGCAAGCTGCCGCCACAGGGGCACAGAGACTCCACGCAGGCAGATTCTGAATGGCAGGGAAGAGCTGGCACAGGGCCAGGAGCCGTGGTGTATCCAGAGAGGCATCTGTGAAAGGCACGGGATCCCAATTTCTGGCTGTCATGGTGCTCCAAACGCAGTGGCAGCTGGGAGCCTCTGCCTTGGACAGAGGCAAGACACTGTCAGCAGGGTGATTGGCAGCGTCTCTCTCCTTTTAGACACAGCATCCCCTAATTCCTGCTGAGTTGATATCAGCATGCTCACCATCTAATCTCAGAAATAAATGTACAATCTGGCATGCCACCCTTAAAAGGTAGCTGACCCTCTGCAGTGCTGACAACCCTGAGATCCCTTAAATTAATTCCATATTCAGTAACCATCCGTGACTGAAAATGATTTATCTGTTCTGTCCATCACTTTATCAACTCATACTATGCCTATAGTATCTCCAACAGTTGTTAGAATTTGAATTGGTATGTGTGAAACTCCCTGATTTCTCAAAAAGCATTGCAGACAGGTATTACTCATCTGAACAGAATTGGCTGTCCTTTGCAGAAGTGTTGTTTCTAAAAGGACTTTCAGAAATAGGTAGTTACATTCTACTAAGTCCCATCAAATTTATACTTACGTAAAGCAAGCAGAAGTTGTGATAGTTCTTAATTGCTCTTCAGAAACCTATATATTTAATTTCAAGCATACTGGTTTCATTTCTTATACATGATTTATGTGAACACTGATCAATACCTCATAGCAGTTCTGGAATGTTGGTATGTGATCTGAGTGGAGAATAAAGCCATGTTTCTAGTGATGTTAGCAAATACAGTGGAAAAGACAGTCCTATTTGCCAGGACTCCTCTTATTAATATAAACTTCCCCTCCATCTAAGGGGTTTGCATGTTATTAGTTTAGCTAGAACAGCAAAATCATCTTACACCTAGTGCTAAAGCCACTTCTGAAAGGGCAAATAAAAATATCCCATTTTGATTAGTCTGTTATCCTCAGTATAGCAAGGATCCCAGAGGGCCCTGGAGCACACCATACAAACAGACACAGATAACTCCACAGAATTATGCACTGCAGAAAGATGATCATCTTCTCAAAAGTGCATGGAAGATGAAGGGAAGCAGACTGTTGTGTACAGACAGCTTGGGGTGTCAGCATTCCGTGTTTCTGCTGCTGCAGAAAATGCTAAGTGATTTGTAATGATCAGGGTTTTTGTCTCATCTAAAAGATCACATCTTTAGATCCTTTAGGAGAGTACTGAGAAATAACAGAATGAACTACGAACGTAGCCAGTTTGTTTAACTTTTCCTTTAGTGATTGTGTAGGGTTCTGATCCCAGCCTAACTTAAAGAAAAAAAGAGCGAGAGCTTGACAAAGCAGGGCCCAGGAAGGCATGAATGTGGCTCTCTGTGGAGAAGCGTAGAAGACAATTGTACCAATGACATGCTGGGTTTGGAACTTGGTGTAGCCTAAGCCTATTGAAATATATATTTGTAAGCAGGAGTGGTGGGGAGGGAGGATGCCTCGGAATGAGGCCTGGAGCTGAAATGCTGTCGTAAAGGCAGCAGGAGGAGAGAACACCATAAACTGGCTGCAGTCGTCCAATTTAAAAAAGGTCCGGAAACATCTTAATGCCAAATTGTGACACCTTTCATTCCTGTTTTTCTTTTGTCCTTACTTTTCCATGTCAGTGATTCAAACTTTTCCTATTTATGCTACGCTTATGAAAGCTGGGTTGTTTAAAGGCTTTTTTTATTTTGCTCTATCCTATCCTGACAAACTCCTGCTCCTTCAACAGCGTGTACTTTAATAACACCAACACAACTGCATTAGGACTTAAAAAGAAAAAAAAATCCCACACAACAGATTTCTTAGCATCAACAAGGCCTGAGAGAGCTTGCTGCAGCCTGGGATGTGACAGAGGCAATTTATAAGGAATTAACTCTGACAGTCACTTTATGCAGCTGATTTTCAAAGATCTGGGCACTAAAGAAGTGTTAATGAGGGTACTGAGGCTTCATAATTAATTATATTAGCATCTCTTTGTTGCTCTCTAGAACAGTAGTGCCTGGTTGACATTTCAATAGGAGTCTGGTAGTAGTCTTTGTTGTTATTATCCAGGAGTACAGTTATACCTTAGCTCCCAGAGGGCAATGTTGCATGTAAATGCCTCTGTGAATTGCAAGAGGCTTTGGATCTCAGTAAAAGCCCTTGAAGGAGACCCTGCTGGATACTGAATGGATGTCAGTAAAATTTCTCTAGTCTGGAGTCTCTCTTCAGATATGGACTCTCCTCCCCTTTCATTTTTCCCTTCCCCCTTCCTTGCCACTGCGCTGGTCCGTCTCACAAGGCTTAAGAACAGCACTTTCTGAACCTTTAGTTCCAAACCTCTAAAGGAAGGAATACTGACCTGAGCGAAACAGAGAACAGAACAGCAGTCAGAAAATAGGGAATATTTTTTCACACGCTCAAATTTTCATTGCAATAAAACCAGCGCTGCCAGAAGGAATCCCAGAAGTGGTGAGTCAGATAATGGATGGACGACTGTGGTGGGAGGGAAACGGTCTCTGCATTGTTTTACACCCCCCCAAACTTTCTTTGTAAGGGCAGATGAAATTATTTTCCAGTCATGCCACTGCAAAAGCAAACACAGAGTTTAAAGGTTATTTCCTTTGTGTGTTTCTGAGAGCCATTATTTTGAATCCAAAAGGGGAAGGATGGCTTTGGCACTGATGTCAAATTTTACTCTGAAAACATCTCCAGCACCACCTGAGCTGGCAGTTCTCTTGTTTTGGATATTGACAGCCCACTTGCTTGTGTTAATTTAAACAAAACTCATAACTTTTTTTTTTTTCTCACCAGTTGAAATCGCAGCCTTGCTGTGAGTTAAGGGCACAGCTTTACAAACCTGTCTTCTAAGTAAGCAACGTTTATGCAGCCTGGTCCATCCCCTTTCCCCATTCATTCCTGCCTTTATGGGACACTGTTCCTTGTAATGTTCTTCGTGCATCCACAGCAGGGAACGGATCAGAGTCCTAGGCTGAGTTAAAAATAAATGTTTTTCTGAGGACTAATTTTTAATTGAAATCAGTTTTCTGATTCAGTTTAACATAGGGCTGCACAAAAAAAAAAAAATGCACTGGCACAATTCAGGGCCAGCACGAAGGGAAAAGGGGAGGAATGCATGGTGGGGAGTGCATAAGCAGAAACTTCTAGCAAAAAAAATCTGTTAAATCTGGCTGCTAGGACTTTCCATTCCTCCAAGCCAGAGCCCCCTCTTTGCTTGGTGTTCAGGTAGCACCTTGCGCAGAGGGATCGCAGTCGCAGGACTCGGGGGGCTCTCGGAGCCATTGTAATTCCCCAAAATAATAAGCGTTCCTACAGACTGACACAATTAACCAAATTCCGCTTGCAGATCTTCATTGTTGGCAACTTGTGCAGCATTTTATGTAGCCGAAGCTGGAGACTAGTTCTATCCCTGAGTTCTGTCTCTGGCTCTAATGAGGAATAACTGAGTAACTGGCATTCAGCTAACCTACCAATACAAGAATTTTTATTCCTCACAGAGCTTTTTATACTTAGCTAGATTTTTTTTAATGAGCTTTGACATTCTCAGATGAAAGGAATAATGTATACAATGTGTTATTATAGCAAAAACTGTACGTGACATCTCTACATATTTTCCTCCTTTTTGTTTCACCTTGTCACTACACTCCTACAGAAAACTCAAGACGCTGCAAATGTTTGAATAATGCGAATTGTAAATAACATACTCGCTCCTCACCGAGCGATAGTCTGTGTATTTATTTTAATCTAATATTTCCTGGAGAGAAACAGAGGTTACTTCCCCTGAGAGTTCAAGTATCGATAGTGCTCTCTGTGACGAGGGAACTCTTTCATGATTCCCACAAAAACAGCTGCCGATGGGTGGAATACTCAGTGTAAAAGCACAGTCTGCGCTGCTCTTCCTGAGGGGCCAAGTCTTGAAGTCACTCAACTTTGCTTAGGATTCAGCAAGAATTTTCCTCTCATAGGATTGAGGAGATGATAAATAAGAGTTTTAAGAATTGGCCGTAGTTAAAATCCTGGAAAGCAAATGTTTCTAAGTTCTGCTGTTGAAAAAGTTGGGTCCCTCTAAGCTTTCCCATGCGTGGAAGAGTTGGAGAGGATTATCTGAAGGTCTCTTTGATGGAAAACCTACAGGAGAACAAAGTAGAGACTTCCAAGTCCTCAACATTGCTCTATCCCTGCTGCTTAGTTATCTTAAAACTAAGATTCAGCTTCTATATAAATCTCTAATACTGTAACTTCCATCCATTTTGATCCAGATCTACTGTGTCTGTTTAGAAGGACTCTGTCTAGCGCTGGATCTTCTGCCCTAGCTGTGAGGAAATCAGTCTTTCTCCAGACAGAGCAGATAATGAAGGGCTAGGAGCTACTTCCCATTTGTTATTTCAGGGCCTTCTACATAAAAATGTAGTTGGCACAGAAACCATGAAACCGGTCTAGCTGTATTGAGCCAGGCTGAAGTCTCCCACAGGCTCAGCACAGGACGGATGGGCCCTAACGCTGTCCTGCAAAACCAGCAGTTGTGTATCCCTGCTGACAGGACTTGAACATCCACACGGGTGAGTGCACCAAGGAAATCTAAGTATCTGTCTTTATAACATCCTGCAGGCATTGCACATAGAGAAGAGCCACTTCTGCAGGTGCCAGTACATGATTTTGAACAAAAGCTTTTGTCCACCTCAGATCCCACCTTGAGCTGTGAACTCCTCAGGCTGGAGGAGATGGATATCCACATCTGGAAGTGGTGGTAGCACATCTGGACAGGCTGGTACTCTAAGAGAATTTTCCAATAAACAATTTCCTCTCGTGTTCTGGAAGGCACAGATCATTTCAGTTCCCTGCGCTACTCACAATTTTACACCTTCTGTGAAAGAAACAAGCAAAACATGCATAAGCACCCACTCCTCTGAAGAGCTTATGTCTCGAGTTCAGAAGCATCTTAGGTTTTGTTGACTTAAAATTTATACTTTTAATTTTTATTTTTTAAAATTTTTTAAAAAATATTTTGACTGCCTCTTTGTCTCCAGTATCTGGGAATGACGAGAAAGTGCTCCATGACCATCCAGCTCTTCACGGATTACAGGTGAGTGCTCTGGTAAGTTCAAAATGTTGGTATAGAAAAAAAGAAAAATCAGGTTTAGCAATTACATCTAATGGGAACTTTGCCAAAAATTAAGGGGAGGAAGGGAAATCCAAACAATCATTGAATTTATTCAATTATATAACATTACTCACTCTCTGTCTGTGCTACTGAAGCACCGTCCTGCTTCAAAGGCAGTTATTAATCCAGAAATATTTTCATCGGAGACTTTAGACTGCAACAACCGGGAGGGCACGTGGAAGATTCTTCCGTCATTATCCAACCATTCAGTCCTAACGTGAGCGCTCGACTGGGAAGGTCTGTGGCTAGTGGAGATGAATAAACAGTTGGAGGGGAGGTATTTGACTGTTTAATATATGTGCCAAACTGTCTTTCCAGGGTCATGGAGGCTCGGCAGTTCCTGGGGGCTGTCAAACTGATTACACGCAGCAAAGCAGCCGGTGTGTCTCTGCCTGCTGCTTGGAGTAAGCGCTGATATGTCAGTCAGACTTTACTATCAAGTGCAAGCTTATGTGTGCTTGAAATGTTTTTCAGCTTTCAACTCATTGGTGTATTCAGTAATTTGAAAGCTTTCACGTAGCCTAAAAAAAATGTTGCCTTGCACTGCAAGGGGGATCTTTGTTCCTAATACAGAGCCTGAGCCTGCAAGTGTTTTGTGGAAGGCCAGGCTCCCAGCATACATGTGCAATTGTTAAGCAGTTGGTTGCATTTCAGCTGTGGTAAAATGATCCTTGTTTCATATTTCCATACAACATTTTTTCTGTAAAGGACATGAGATTCTTTTGGATGGAGGGCTATAAAAATTTAAGTTGCTATTAGTCATACTGACTTGCATGATTTTATGTATGCCCATTTTGCATAGCAAGAATACTTAGAAGGAAATTTACTCTTCATTTTTTCACACATCATTACATTTCATTTCTGAGGATTTAGCACATTTTCTGATTGCCAAATCAAGGGTCTGTGTTTAATAGGTACAGCTGACTTGACATTCCAAAATCTAGGCATGATTGCCAATTATGTCTCTGTCTTGTAGCAATACACCTAACTAAGGAAAGAAACGCTGGGAGATCTGAACTTCTGCATCAAGAAGCAAATAGGAGACTGTCTTTACAAAGAGGCTCTGTTTATTCCATTCTTGAGAACAGCGTGCAGCTACCACTCTATGTAAACTGCAAGGCCATTAATTGTTATCAGGTGCTGCCAACAGCCCCCCAGATGTCCAAATGTACATAGAGGAAAACGAACACAAGTTCTTGTCACTTATCTGAGTCACTGCCACCCTGAAGGCTGCAAAGATCTAACTCCTTTATTTGGCAGCACTGGAGTACTCGTGCACTCAGTTTGAAAGATACCACATACATTCAATTTTGCAACCATGCAACCTGAAGCTCAAAAAAGTGCAGGAATACCAACTCTGTAACACCAGTGGTTGTGATACCGGCAGCATAGATAATTGGATGGTGTCATTCAAGAAAAAGTGTTATTTGTCTATTATATTTGATGTAGTCAGAGCTGAGAAAGGTCTTAGGAGAAGGTGAGAGGAGGAGGACATCATATGCTCCAAATGCATTCACACATACCCTATTTCACAGGATTGTAACTGCACATTTTAACCCCTTGACAGTTATTCAAGGACTGAAACTGCCTTAGGTGTTCGTTATGGATAATGAGAAAACATTAGAAAGCAGTGAAGGAAAATGAAAAGTTAGCCATTACAAAAACTTCTAAGTTTTCTACATGGGTTGTTGTGGGTTTTTTTTTTGTTTGGTTGGTTTTTGTTTTTTTTCAGTGTTATCATGGATATTAAGCATAATATGTCTGAGCATCACATGTAATTTCTGAAAAATCTTGTCTAACAGCAGATAACTCATGTAACAACACGGCTTTGTACCTCACAGATGCCATTTTCCTTCCTTTTTAATGAAACTGCATGGGCTTTGGGATTCCTGCACAGAAGAACAGCTTCAGACTGAGCTGAGAATTGTGCTCCTTGCTTTTTCACAAATAGTTGAGTCATGTTCCTCCTGAGCATTCATGTTAACAATGCAGCGAGAACAAACACTAAATCAACTCAGCTTCAAAAGCCGCTAGGTGCTCTGCTCTCAGCCTTCCTAGGGCTCAACAACTACTTCAACTTGGGCTGAGTTTTACTTCTTTATATCTCTGTAAAGCAATGAAGGGAGTGCAGAGAAGGCATCATTCTGTCAGTTGTTGTCAAATCATTTGAGCCAAGCCCCAGAAGTATGTGAGCACCTGTTGTTTTGGAGACCTTTTATGAATTATACCCAGAAGCTGGACTGCAGTTGCACTGGAAGTGAGGTTCTCCTCTGAAAAGCAGAGAAGACAGGCTGTTAAAGCAGCCCATGGGTGAAGGGTGTGTAACTGGAAAAGAAATATTGATGTTAACTTTTCTGACGGGAAGAGAACTGAGGAAGAGGTAGGAAAAGGGTTTTGCTAGGGAAGCAGGGAACAGCACATCACCAGTGCTAAACTGAAGAAATCACGTGAAAAAGAAAAAAATTGAACTCTCTTAATACATGAAAGCATAGGTTAGTATTTTCTGTCTCAAATATATTTTAAAAATGCTTATTTTCTCTGATTAATATACTATTTTCTTCTATGATAAATGGTTTTAGGGTAAACAGGTCATGGAAATGTTTTAAATAGAACGTCAGATAAAATTTATGATTGCTTGACTGTGGATGCATCAGTGGAACATACAAATCACACTTCAGGAATACCCACCACTTCATGCACTGAAGGAGCAGTAGGGAGTAAGCAGATGCCCCTTTGATCATCCTGCTTGGAACTGGCTTTCAGCTACCTGGCCTGTATTTTCAAATTGTGGACCTTGAAGGACCAATCTGTACAATACAATAGTATATTACAAGTGATAAAAGGAAAAAAAAAATCAAGCATGTACAGCTGCACAATTAAGAGACTCAAAGAAAGGAAACCAAGCTGCACACTTGAGCTTACCTTATCTTGTCTGACTGTGAGAACTTCTGTATGAACTGATCTTGGGAGATGCAGACAGAGCACGAGAGCAGCTTTGTTGCTGTGTTGGGCACCAGGAAGGCCTTGAGAATCCCTCTAGGGAAGGAGTTGGTCATCTTGCATTTATAAAATTGCAGCTCCTCTCTCCCACTGGTTGCATGGGGAAGCACAGTGCAAACTGTGGCCGTGCTGCAGCCGTTGTGGGTGGCAGCGGAAGCAGAGAGAGCTGGTGGGAAGTGACAGCTAGGAATACAGAAGGAAAAGCAACTGGGATTTGGAAGCGACAGGTGGGAGCAGGAATTAGGAAACTACAGGAAGATCTCTGAGGAGGCAGGAACTAATCCAGGCCTTGTTGAGTAAACACATGGGAAGGGCAACATGAGGAGGGGGCAAAGAAGGGAAATAGAGGCAGGGAGAACGTGAGAATGTTGTGTGACTGGAAAGCAAACCAAAGGCAAGTTCCTTCTTCAGCAAAGCTGTAGTTTGGTCTGTATCAT
Organism: Penelope pileata; assembly: GCA_013396635.1. Classification (NCBI taxonomy): domain Eukaryota; kingdom Metazoa; phylum Chordata; class Aves; order Galliformes; family Cracidae; genus Penelope; species Penelope pileata. The sequence continues at coordinate 271,002 of WBMW01003399.1, forward strand.
AATATTTGTGAGTGATATGCTGTGTTTTTGGTAAAAAGAAGTGGCTCAGCTGTTACTTTAAGAGCAAAGCAGAGCTAGCAGTAGCTGTGACGCTGCTATGAGCTCCTCCATGACAGGTGGACAGGAAAGGGACAAAAAGAGTTATTTAAAGTCTGCCGGCTCTCGGTGTGGTGGCAGCTGTGCTGGCAGTGCTGGGTCTCAGTGACCTTCTGGGGCCGTGCTCCCTCAGTAAGCAGCGGGCCGGGTGTGACTGACAGGGCTCCTGTGCCCTCGGGACCTAACTGTGCAGTTCTGAGTCATGTTGCAGCTCAGGGAGCAGCGCAGTGGGACAGCAGCCGCCATGTCCGCAGGGCCACCCGGGTGAAGGCACCTCTTCACCTCACGCAAAGGAGGTGCTGCTGCGGGGCCACCTGAGGCAGCTGCTCGGGGCAGCTGCTTTGGGATAATGGGTCCCGAACGACCCTCACGCCTTCACACTGACATATTTCTGCTGAGGGTGCTCTGCCACCCCGTGAGGAGGGGATCGCCCCGTCATGGCCCGCGCCTCCGCATGAGGAGGAGGGGACCCTGAAGGGACGCGCGCGCTTCGATCGAGTGCGCGCGGCCACGTGCGGCAGGCGACGGTAACGGCGGCGCGCGCGCATGCGCACCCCGCCGCTCCTCAAACGCACACCTGCGCGCACCACCACCCTTCTCTCCTTCTACCCCCCC